>CM066167.1:27661247-27806247 GCA_033629205.1 Lithocarpus polystachyus | reverse complement strand
CCTTAGCAACGTCGGGTCCCTCAACCCTCCTGTTAAGCAGATCCATAGCTACGTCGAGTCCTCGGACTCTCTGCTAAGAAGAGCCTTAGCTATGGCGAGTCCCTCAGACCTCCTGCTAAGCAGAACCTCAGCTACGTAGAGTCCTTGAACTCGCTGCCAAGAAGAGCCTTAGCTACGTCGGGTCCATCAAAACTCCTGCTAAGTGTTAAATAGAGCTTTAGCTACGTCGGGTCCTTCAGACCTCCTGCTAAGCAGATCCATAGCTCCGACGATTCCACGGACTCTCTGCTAAAAAGAGCCTTAGCAAAGTCGGGAACCTCAGACCTCCTGCTAAGTAGATCCTTATCTACGTCGAGTCCTCGAACTCTCTGCTAAGAAAAGCCTTGGCTATGTCGGGTCCCTCAGACCTCCTACTAAATGTTAAACAGAGCCTTAGCTACGTCGAGTCCCTATGACCTCCTGCTAAGTGTTAAACAGAGCCTTAGCAACGTCGGGTACCTCAGCCCTCCTGCTAATCAGATCCATAGCTACACCGAGTCCTCGAACTCTCGGCAAAGAAGAGCCTTAGCTATAACGAGTCCCTCAGACCTCCTGCTAAGCAAAACCTCAGCTACATAGAGTCCTTGAACTAGCTGCCAGGAAGAGCCTTAGCAACGTTGGTCCATCAGACCTCCTGCTAAGTGTTAAACAGAGCCTTAGCTGCGCCGGGTCCCTCAGACCTCCACCTAAGCAGATCCTTAACTGCGTTGAGTCCTCGGAATCTCTACTAAGTAAATCCTTAGCTACATCGAGTCCTCGAACTCTCTGCTAAGAGAAGCTTTAGCTACGTCGGGTACCTCAGACCTCCTGCAAGCAGATCCTTAGCTACGTCAAGTCCTCGATCTCACTCCTAAGAAGAGCGTTTGCTACATTAGGTCCCTCAGACCTCCTACTAAGTGTTAAACAGAGCCTTAGCTACGTCGAGTCCCTATGACCTCCTGCTAAGTGTTAAACAGAGCTGTACCTACGTCGGGTCCCTATGACTTTCTGCTAAGTGTTAAACATAGTCTTAGCTATGCGGGTCTCTCAGACCACCAACTATGCAGATCCTCAGACTCTATGCTAAGAAGAGTCGTAGCTGTGACGAGTCCCTCAGACCTCCTGCTAAGCAGATCCTCAGTTACATCGAGTCCTCGAACTCTCTGCCAAGAAGAGCCTTAGCCTCGTCGGGTCCTCCAGACTGCCTGCTTAGCTGATCGTTAGCTACGCCGAGTCCTCGGACTCTCTGTTAAGAAAAGCCTAAGCTACATCAGGTCTCTCCAACCTCCTACTAAGTGTTAAACAGAGCCATAGCTACGTCGGGTCCCTCAGACCTCCTGCTAAGTAAATCCTTAGCTACGTCGAGTCCTCGGACACCCTACTAAAAAGAGCCTTAGCTACATCGGGTCCCTCAAACCTCCAGTATAGTGTAAAACAGAGCCTTAGCTACGTCGGGTCCCTCAGATCTCCTACTAAGAAAAGCCTCAGCTACGTTAGGTTCCTCCCACCTTCTGCTAAGTGTTAAACAGAGCCTTAGCTATGTCGGGTCCTTCTAACCTCCTGCTATGTCGGGTCCTTCAGACCTCTTGCTAAGTGTTAAAAAGAGACTTAGCTACGTCGGGCCCCTATGACCTCCTGCTTACTGTTAAACAGAGCCTTAGCAACGTCGAGTCCCTCAGCCCTCCTGCGAAGCAGATCCGTAACTACGTCGAGTCCTTGGACTCTCTGCTAAGAAGAGCCTTAGCTACGACGAGTCCCTCAGGCCTCCTGCTAAGCAGATCCTCAGCTACGTCGAGTCCTCGAACTCTCTGCCAAGAAGAGCCTTAGCTACGTCGGGTCCCTCAACCTCCTGCTAAGTGTTAAACAGAGCTTTACCTACGTCGGGTCCCTATGACCTCCTGCTAAGTGTTAAACATAGCCTTAGCAGCGTCGGGTCCCTCAGACCTTCAACTAAGCAGATCCTTAACTACATTGACTCCTAAGAATCTCGGCTAAGCAGATCCTCAGCTACGTCGAGTCCTCGAACTCTCTGCCAAGAAGAGCCTTAGCTACGTTGGGTCCCTCAGACCTCCTTTTAAGTGTTAAACAGAGCCTTAGCTGCGTCGTGTCCCTATAACCCCCTGCTAAGTGTTAAACAAAGCCTTAGTTGCGTCGGGTCCCTCAGACCTCCAAATAAGTAGATCCTTAGCTACGTCGAGTCCTCGGACTCTCTGCTAAGAAGAGACTTAGCTATGTCGGGTCCTTCAGACCTCTTGCTAAGCAGATCCGTGGCAACGACGAGTCCACGGACTCTCTGCTAAAAAGAGCCGAGCTAAGTCGGGTACCTCAGACCTCCTTCTAAGTAAATCCTTAGCTCCGTCGAGTCCTTGGACTCTCTGCTAAGAAGAGCCTTAGCAACGTCAGGTCCCTCATGTTAGGATATGTGCCCTTAAATTCTATTGTATGATGCTATGTATGATATTATATATGACATTATGTGAGAAATGATGTATGACTTAATATTGTGTTTAATAAAGTTGTTTTATTCTTATCTAAAGTAATGGTAACATGAATATTCGGACATTATCAAATAGTCCATGAGATGCATAGTACGTGATTTATGTGAAAAGTCACAGAAGATATAAATCACAAGTTCTTTGTAAACTCAGAATTTTGGTTCGTAGTCGGTGATGAAATTGGGCATTTCATCTGCGAAGACTATAACATATCAACTAAGATGATTTGTCTTGATCATGGAAGTGGAGACTTCTAGTTAGTATGTTGATATGTTTTAAGAGTTAAGACATATTGAACTGGACCATTGTGAAACTTATTATTCTTCTAACGACTGTCAAATGAATAATAAATATCACGACTTCTATTTGCATGAACTCATAATCCTGAGAGAATAATGGACCTGATCATGAAGTGTAGGTTGCTTTGATATATCAGGAGTGAGATCTAAAGTAACAGTCAAAACCTCAGTATGTTGGGCAGCCACATTTAGTGTTGATGAAACATATATTCTCAAGATGGAATTCATAGTCTCTTGACGGAGATATAAAATATTCCCTTGAGATAAGTTTAATAAGTTCAGTTATTTAGAGAGTTAGGCCTAACCACTTTAGTAAGACTAAAGTATATATTTATGAAATTGGATTTTATAAATATATAGTGAATAACTCAAAAGGATTAAATCGGGTACTCAAGGATTAAGATGTAGTAATTTACAAAGTGGCAGTCTATATTCATGACTTTGTATTACTACGAATATTTTATGAAGGGGTTGCATGTATAATAAAGTCTTGGGATATAATTTAATAATAAAACCTAGAGTGCAATTATATTTATATAGTGGTATTAAATATAATTAATGGTAACTTTGGGCTTGTCAAGAGTTGATAGAAAAAGCCCAAGGCCCATTGGAGCTAGTGTCTTATTGGTCCTTTTTGGTCCCACTCCAAGCCACACACTAAAGCCCAATAGGCCGGCCCAATTAGATAATCAGTTGGTTATAAAAGGAGAAACATACAGAATTTTTTCATAAGAAAAAGAGAGACATCATTGCGAAGTGGTATGTATGGTTGAGTGAAGCCACTCAATATTCTCCTTTAGAAACTGATTGAGAGACCACACTTCTTGGGCATAAAGTGGAATTAGAGTGAAGATTGAAAGTGTTCCCAAGCATTTCGAATCTTTTGTTTTGAATTTCACTGCACCAAGGTACACAATCTCGTTCTTGAATTCTGAAATTTACATAGTGCATGTTATCAATCATGAATGAAATAGATCCATTTGTTTGCTTCCGCTATGTGTTTTGTATGAGATACAAAACCAGATTATCCTTCAATGGTATCAGAGCCAGGTTTTCATCTCATGATTGTATAGCATGTGATTAAGTTTTAGAATTTAAGAAAACCGTTATTTTTGTGTAGACATGTTTCGATAATCATGGTTTTATGAATTTTTTGTTATTAGCATTGGAATTCATATGCCATGATTCATATGCCAAAGATTGATAGTTATTGAAAATTTTATAACTATTAAGTATTGATTGCCGTGTCTATCAATTTATGTGCATGGATTTTAATCATCTCTATATATATGATACGGATTGGAATGTGCAAGTGTTTATTGATTGCAACTTTTGAATTGTTGTTGCATTGCTTGATGATATATGCACTGCACCAAGAATTCGTGAATTCATAGCCAATCCACCGTAGTCAAGAAATGGTATAAATTGTTAACTGCCATGTGCGGTTATTATAAGGCATGCACCGCTTGGAATTGATATCTATGTTGGCGTGATTGGCATGTTTTCTTGGTTAATTATATGGCACCGCATGGATTTAAAAGGCTTATATATACAATCCGTACGTATTATATATATATATATAATGCATGTTATATATGTATAATATATTATATGTAATCCGTATAGTATATTATATTATATATATATATTATTTATATATATATGAAATATAATATATATGGGTTTGGTTTTATATTATATATATATATATATATATATATATGTGTGTGTGTTATATTATATATATATATATATATATATATATGCCATCTAGTTAATGCTAGCATTATGAAATTTATTCCTAATGAGATTAGGATTATGTTTTCAATGTATCTAGCATTATTATAGTTCTTGATTTTAAAAACCTTTAATTTAAACATCTAGTGGGAGAGAGATGCAAGGGTTGCATCTCACGGCCTTCATTGTTGGTTCATAGTAGTATGAAATATATATTTTGTCTTAGCTTCGAGCTTTGCATTCCATGCGGAGAATATGTAATTTCATGGTCCTACAAGATTGAATTTCTTGGTTTATAGTGGTTTGATCAAACACCTTGTCTTAGCTTCGAGCTTTGCATTCCATGCGGAGGGTGTTTTGTATCATTGTACTACATGATAAGCCTGTTAAGGGGATGAAATGTGGCTACACATGATTCTAGACAATGGTATACACTAGACTAAATATTATAGTATCCTCTATGCTGAGTTCTTGCTATAATCATTTAGAGGCCAAATGTATAATGGCATATTATTAAGTGTTTGATAAGAGCTATCATGATAGCACTAATAATGAGAATAGTTCTCAATCAATCATAGTATTTAATGTTCACTCTATGCTGAGGGATATTGAGTATGGGATTGGGTTGTCGTTGCATATATTATATTATGGTTTTATTAAGGTTCCATACTATATGTTTATATGCTAAATTGATAAAGTCCAGTTTATTTACTATATTCATGTTTATTATTTTCAGATTTGAACATGGCATCATTTAGCCCACTTGTTAGCATTCTTAATCAAAACAAACTGACTGGAACCAATTATGTTGACTGGAAAAGAAACTTGGACATAGTTCTCACAGCTGAAGAGCACAAATATGTGCTTACTCAACCATGTCCTAGCTTTCCTTCATTAGATGCTCCTCCTGAGGAAAAACAACGATATGATCGTTGGCAGAAA
The DNA here is from genome assembly GCA_033629205.1 of Lithocarpus polystachyus. Classification (NCBI taxonomy): domain Eukaryota; kingdom Viridiplantae; phylum Streptophyta; class Magnoliopsida; order Fagales; family Fagaceae; genus Lithocarpus; species Lithocarpus polystachyus. Next base: position 27,800,756 of record CM066167.1, on the reverse strand, counting down.
TCTAATGAGATGGCCAAGTGCTATATCCTAGCATCTATTTCAAATGTTCTACAGCATCAAATGCAGGATGTAGAATTGGCTTCGGACATTATGCTAAGTCTGAAGGAGATGTTTGGTGAGCAAGGCCGTTCCGCAAGGCAAGAAACCATGAGGCAAATTTATAATACCAAGATGGCTGAAGGTAGTTCAGTGAGAAAACATTGTCTTACAATGATCTCTAATCTGAATACTTTAGAAGTTTTGGGTGCCGACATTGATGGAGAATCCCAAGTGGATATGATACTCCAGTCACTACCGGAATCATTCAAGGAATTCAGACTTAATTATAACATGAACAAAAAGATTTATTCTTTGTCTGAATTGATGAATGAGTTGGTAGCGGCGGAAGGCATCCTTGGTACTTCTAATGTTCAAGCCTATGTGGGTGAAGCCTCTACTTCTCAACCTAAGTCGAAAGGCAAGGGTAAGAAGAAGAAGAAGAAGGACTTCACTAAACAAGAGGGTAAACAAATTGTCTTAGGGGTTGTCGATAAAGGAAAGAAGCTGAAAGGAAAATGTTTCCATTGTGGTGAGAAAGGACATTGGAAGAGAAATTCTCCAAAGTTCAAGGCTGCCGTTAATAAGGGTATGAATAGCTCATTTCTTCTTGAAATATGTTTGGTACAGAATCCCACGGATTCCTGGTGTGTGGATTCAGGTTGTACTAATCATATCTGCAATACTTTGCAGGGGTTCCAGGAGACCAGAAAGCTGAATGAAGGGGAATTGTTTCTTACCTTGGCTGATGGGAGTAGGATTCCAGTTGTAGCTATTGGAGTTTTTAATTTATGCTTTGAAACTAGAGTTTTAATATTGCAAGACTGTCTGTATGTACCTAATGTTCGTAGGACTGGTAACATGAATATTCGGAAATTATCAAATAGTCCATGAGATGCATAGTATGTGATTTATGTGAAAAGCCACAGAAGATATAAATCACAAATTCTTTGTAAACTCAGAATTTTGGTTCGTAATCGGTGATGAAATTGGGCATTTCATCTGCGAAGACTATAACATATCAACTAAGATGATTTGTCTTGATCATGGAAGTGGAGACTTCTAATTAGTAAGTTGATATGTTTTAAGAGTTAAGACATATTGAACTGGACCGCTGTGAGACTTATTACTCTTCTAACGCCTGTCAAATGAATAATAAATATCACGACTTCTATTTGCATGAACTCATAATCCTGAGAGAATAATGGACCTGATCATGAAGTGTAGGTTGCTTTGATATATCAGGAGTGAGATCTAAAGTAACGGTCAAAACCTCAGTATGTTGGGCAGACACATTTAGTGTTGATGAAACATATATTCTCAAGATGGAATTCATAGTCTCTTAACGGAGATATAAAATATTCCCTTGAGATAAGTTTAATGGGTTCAGTTATTCAGAGAGTTAGGCCTAACCACTTTAGTAAGACTAAAGTATATATTTATGAAATTGGATTTTATAAATATATGGTGAATAACTCAAAAGGATTAAACCGGGTACTCAAGGATTAAGATGTAGTAATTTACAAAGTGACAGTCTATATTCATGACTTTGTATTACTACGAATATTTTATGAAGGGGTTGCATGTATAATAAAGTCTTGGGATATAATTTAATAATAAGACCTAGAGTGCAATTATATTTATATAGTGGTATTAAATATAATTAATGGTAACTTTGGGCTTGTCAAGAGTTGATAGAAAAGCCCAAGGCCCATTGGAGCTAGTGTCTTATTGGTCCCTTTTGGTCCCACTCCAAGCCACACACTAAAGCCCAATAGGCCAGCCCAATTAGATAATCAGTTGGTTATAAAAGGAGAAACATACAGAATTTTTTCATAAGAAAAAGAGAGACATCATTGCGAAGTGGTGTGTATGGTTGAGTGAAGCCACTCAATATTCTCCTTTAGAAACTGATTGAGAGACCACACTTCTTGGGCATAAAGTGGAATTGGAGTGAAGATTGAAAGTGTTCCCAAGCATTTCGAATCTTTTGTTTTGAATTTCACTGCACCAAGGTACACAATCTCGTTCTTGAATTCTGAAATTTACATAGTGCATGTTATCAATCATGAATGAAATAGATCCATTTGTTTGCTTCCGCTATGTGTTTTGTATGAGATACAAAACCAGATTATCCTTCACCTCAGACCTCTTTCTAAGTGTTAAATAGAGCCTTAGCTATGTCGGGTCCCTATGACAAGCTAAATGTTAAACAGAGCCTTAGCAACGTCGGGTCCCTCAGCCCTCCAGCTAAGCAGATCCATAGCTACGTCGAGTCCTCGGACTCTCTGCTAAGAAGAGCCTTAGATATGGCGAGTCCTTCAGACCTCCTGCTAAGCAAAACCTCAGCCACGTAGAGTCCTTCAACTCGCTGCCAAGAAGAGCCTTAGCTACGTCGGGTCCATCAGACCTCCTGCTAAGTGTTAAACAGCGCCATAGCTACGTCGGGTCCTTCAGACCTCTTGCTAAGCAGATCCATAGCTCCGACGAGTCCACGGACTCTCTGCTAAAAAGAGCCTTAGCAAAGTCGAGTACCTCAGACCTCCTGCAAAGTAGATCCTTATCTACATCTAGTCCTCGGACTCTCTGCTAAGAAGAGCCTTGGCAACGTCGGGTCCCTCAGACCTCCTACTAAGTGTTAAATAGAGCCTTAGCTACGTCGGGTCCCTATGACCTCCTGCTAAGTGTTGAACAGAGCCTTAGCGACGTCGGGTACCTCAGCCCTCCTTCTAATCAGATCCATAGCAACGTCGAGTCCTCGGACTCTCTGCTAAGAAGAGCCTTAGCTATAATGAGTCCCTCAGACCTGCTGCTAAGCAAAACCACAGCTACGAAGAGTCCTTGAACTCACTGCCAAGAAGAGCCTTAGCTATGTCAGTCCATCAGACCTCCTGCTAAATGTTAAACAGAGCCTTACCTACGTCGGGTCCCGATGACCTCCCGCTAAGTGTTTAACATAGCCTTAGCTGCGTCGGGTCCCTCAGACCTCCAGCTAAGCAGAACCTTAACTGCCTTGGGTCCTCGGAATCTCTACTAAGCAAATCCTTAGCTACGCCGAGTCCTCGAACTTTCTGCTAAGAGAAGCCTTAGCTACGTCGGGTACCTCAGACCTCCTACTAGCAGATCCTTAGCTACGTCAAGTCCTCGGTCTGACTCCTAAGAAGAGCGTTTGCTACATTGGGTCCCTCAGACCTCCTACTAAGTGTTAAACAGAGCCTTAGCTACATGTCGGGTCCCTATGACCTCCTGCTAAGTGTTAAACAGAGCTATACCTACGTCGGGTCCGTATGACTTTCTGCTAAGTGTTAAACATAGTCTTAGCTGCGTCGAGTCCCTCAGACCTCCAACTAAGCAGATCCTGAACTACGTTGAGTCCGCAGAATCTTTGCTAAGAGGAGCCTTAGCTACGCTGGTCTCTCAGACCACCAACTAAGCCGTTCCATAGCTACGACGAGTCCACGGACTCTCTGCTAAAAAGAGCCTTTGCTAAGTCGGGTACCTCAAACCTACTGCTAAGTAGATCCTTAGCTACGTCGAGTCCTCGGACTCTCTGCTAAGTGTTAAAAAGAGACTTAGCTACGTCGGGTCCCTATGACCTACTGCTAAGTGTTAAACAGAGCCTTAGCACCGTCGGCTCCCTCAGCCCTCCTGCTTAGCAGATCCATAGCTACGTCGAGTCCTCAGACTCTATGCTAAGAAGAGCCGTAGCTGTGACAAATCCCTCAGACCTCCTGCTAAGCAGATCCTCAGTTACGTCGAGTCCTCGAACTCTCTGCCAAGAAGAGCCTTAGCCTCGTCGGGTCCTCCAGACTGCCTGCTTAGCTGATCCTTAGCTAGGCCGAGTCCTCAGACTCTCTGTTAAGAAAATCCTAAGCTACATCAGGTCTCTCCGACCTCCAGCTAAGTGTTAAACAGAGCCATAGCTACATCGGGTCCCTCAGACCTCCTGCTAAGCAGATCCTTAGCTACGTCGAGTTCTCGGACACCCTGCTAAGAAGAGCCTTAGCTACGTCGGGTCCCTCAAACCTCCAGTATAGTGTAAAACAGAGCCTTAGCTACGTCGGGTCCCTCAGATCTCTTACTAAGAAGAGCCTCAGCTACGTCAGGTTCCTCTCACCTCCTGCTAAGTGTTAAACAGAGCCTTAGCTATGTCGGGTCCTTCAGACCTCTTGCTAAGTGTTAAACAGAGCCTTAGCTACATCGGGTCCCTATGACCTCCAGCTAAGCGTTAAACAGAGCCTTAGAAACGTCGGGTCCCTCAGCCCTCCTACAAAGTGGATCCGTAGCTACGTCGAGTCCTCAGACTCTCTGCTAAGAAGAGCCTTAGCTATGATGAGTACCTCAGACCTCCTGCTAAGCAGATCCTCAGCTACGTCGAGTCCTTGAACTCTCTGCCAAGAAGAGCCTTAGCGACGTCGGCTCCCTCAGACCTCTTGCTAATTGTTAAACGGAGCCTTAGCTACGTCGGGTCCCTTAGACTTCCTACAAAGTAGATCCTTAGCAACGACAAGTCCTCGGACTCTCTACAAAGATGAGCATAAGCAACATCGGTTCCCTCACACCCCCTGCTAAGTGTTAAACAGAGGCTTAGTCACTTCGGGACCCTCAGACCGCCTGCTAAGCAGATCTTTAGCTACGACGAGTCCTCGAACTCTCTGCTAACAAGAGCCTTAGCTACGTCGGGTCCCTTAGACATCCTGCTAATTGTTAAACACAGCCTTAGCTATGTCGGGTTCCTCAGACCGCCTGCTAAGCAGATCCTTTGTTGCGTCGAGTCCACAGACTCTCTGCTAAGAATAGCCTTTGCTGCGTCGGGTCCCTCAGACCTCCTGCTAAGTTTTAAACAGACCCTTAGCTACATCGGGTCCCACAGACCGCCTGCTAAGCAGATCCTTAGCTACGTTGTGTCCTTGGAATCTCTGCTAAGAAGAGCCTTCACTACGTCGAGTCCCTTGGACCCTCTGCTAAGTATTAAACAGAGCCTGAGCTACGTCGGGTCCCTCAGACCGCCTGCTAAGCAAATCTTTAGCTGCGTCGTGTCCTCGGACTCTTTCCTAAGAAGAGCCTTAGTAACGTCGGGTCCCACAGACTTACTGCTAAGCCGATCCATAGCTATGTCGAGTCCACGGACTCTCTGCTAAGAAGAGCCTTAGCTACGTCGGGTCCCTCACACCTCCTGCTAAGTGTTAAACAGAGCCGTAACTACGTCGGGTCCCTCAGACCGCCTGCTAAGCCAATCCTTAACTACATTGAGTCCTTAGACTCTCTACTAATAAGAGCCCCAGCCACGTCGGGTCCCTCAGACCTCCTGCTAAGTGTTAAACTGAGCCTTAGCTACGTCGGGTCCTTTAGAGCTCCTGCAAAGCGGATACTTAGCTACGTAGAGTCCTCAAACTCTTTGCTAAGAAGAGCCTTAGCTACATCGGGTCCCTCAGACCTTTTGCTAAGTGTTAAACAGAGCCTTAGCAACGTCGGGTCCCTTAGACCTCCTGCAAAGCAAATTTTTGCTACGTCGAGTCCTAGGACTCTCTGCTAAGAAGAGCCTTAGCTACGTCGGGTCCCTCAGACCTCCTGCTAAGCCGATCCACAGCTATGTTGAGTCCTCAGACTCTCTGCTAAGAATAGCTTTTGCTACGTCGGGTCCCTTAAACCTCCTGCTAAGTGTTAAACAGAGTCGTAGCTATGTCGGGTCCCTCAGACTGCCTGCTAAGCCAATCCATAGCTACATTAAGTCCTAAGACTCTCTACTAAAAAGAGCCCAGGCTATGTCGGGTCCCTCAGACCAGCTTAGTGTTAAACTGAGCCTTAGCTACGTTGGGTCCCTCATAATGCCAACTAAGCAAATCTTTAGCTGCGTCGTGTCCTCAACTCTCTACCAAGAGGAACCTTAGCTAGGTTGGGTCCCTCAGACCTCCTGCTAATTGTTAAACAGAGCCTTAGCTACTCGGGTCCCTTAGACCTCCTGCAAAGCAGATCTATAGCTACGTCTATTCCTCGAACTCTCTACAAAGAAGAGCCTTAGCTACGTCGGGTACCTCAGAACTCCTGCTAAGTGTTAAACAGGGCCTTAGCAACGTCTAGTCCTCGAACTCTCTGCAAAGAAGTGGCTTAGCTACGTCGGGTCCCTCAGACCTCTTGCTAAACCGATCCTTAGCTACGTCGAGTCCTCGGACTCTCTATTAAGAAGAGCTTTAGCTACATCAGGTCCCTCAGACCTCCTGCTAAGCAGATCCTTAGCTGCGTCGAGTCCTCGGACTCTTCGAAGAAGAGCCTTAGCTACGTTGGGTCCCTTAACCGCCTACTAAACCGATCATTTGCTACATTTAGACCTTAGACTCTCTACTAAGAAGAGCCTTAGCTACGTCGGTTCCCTCAGACCTGCTACTAATTGTTAAACAGAGCCTTAGCTACGTCGAGTCCCTTAGACCTCCAGCAAAGTAGATCCTTAGCTACGTCGAGTCCTCGGACTCTCTTCTAAGAAGAGCCTTAGCTACGTCAGGTCCCTCAGACACCCTACTAAGTGTTAAACAAAGCCTTAGCTACGTCGGGTCCCTCAGACCGCCTACTAAGCAGATCCTTAGCTACGTCGAGTCCTCGGACTCTTTGTTAAGAAGAGCCATAGCTACGTCGGGTCCCTCAGACCACCTGCTAATCCGATCCTTAGCTTCGTCGAGTCCTCGGACTTTCTACTAAGAAGAGCCTTAGCTACGTCGGGTCCCATAGCTACATTTAGTCCTTAGCCTCTCTACTAAGAAGTGCCCTAGCTACGTCGGGTCCCTTAGACCTCCTGCTATGTGTTAAACTGAGCCTTAGCTTCGTCCAGTCCCTTAGACCTCATGCAAAGCAGATACTTAGCTACGTAAAGTCCTCGAACTCTTTGCTAAGAAGATCCTTAGCTACGTCAGGTCCCTTAGGCCCCCTACTAAGTGTAAAGCAGTACCTTAGCTACGTTGGAAACCTTAGACCTCCAACAAAGTAGATCCTTAGCTACGTCGAGTCCTCGGACTCTCTGCTAAGAAGAGCCTTAGCAGAGATGAAATGACAAGTTTGGATGGTCAATAGAAGGCTGAAATGGTGAAGAAACTCCATGAAAGTGTACGGCAACAAATAGAAAAGAAAAATGAGCAATATGCGACCAAAGCTAACAAGGGCCGTAGACAAGTCCTCTTTGAACCAGGTGATTGGGTTTGGGTGCATATGAGAAAAGAAAGATTTCCAGCCCATAGGCGATCCAAGTTACATCCTAGAGGGGATGGTCCTTTTCAAGTCCTTGAGAGAATCAACGATAATGCATACAAGTTGGATCTTCCAGGTGAGTATAACATTAGTGCTACATTTAATGTTTATGATCTTTCTCCTTTTGATGTAGGTGACGATTCGAGGACGAATCCTTTTGAAGAGAGGGGGAATGATGAGAATCAACAAGCTATTAAGGATCCATTGCAAGTTCCTGTTGGGCCAATTACTAGAGCAAGATCCAAGAAGATCAAAGAAGCACTTAATGGGCTCATTCAAGAGATTTGGGCTGATTCTATCGCAGGACATTCCAGGCGGGGCCCAAAGGAAGATAAAGGCATAATAAATTTAATCCAAGCTATTGAGGGCTGATCTGACTTAATTGGGCGCTATTTATGGCATGGAATTATGGCTGATTGACTTTTCCTAATTTAGATCTTCTAATTTTAGACCAGATCTTCCTTAATTTTAGGCTTTTATTATTTAGAATGTTTTTTAGGGTTTTTCCTATTTTAGATATGCTATTTTCAGACAAAATCAGCTTTTAATTAGGGTTTTATTATTTAGTACATTTTTTATATTTTCTACATTCAGCCATGCCTTATAAATAGCATGCACTCATTGTAATAGAGGGAATTATTGAATAAAAATCAGAAAAGGTGAGGCTTTGCTCTTCTCTTTGGTTCTTCAAGAACTGTGAACTTATCAAGGATTCTCCCTTGTGGCATTCAAACTTATACCTTTGGTTCGTAATTCCTTTATAATCATTGGGTCAAGGTCTGTTACTTATACCTTTGGTTCGCGTTTCTCTTATAAATGTTGGGTCTGGGTTTTCTATCAAATCTGAATTTTAGCTTTCTTGGGCAATATTCTAATATTTTTTGTTGGGTCTCACAGCGAGTCGTTTGAGTTTCGCATCATCGGGTCCCTCAGACCTCTTACTAAGCAGATCCTTAGCTACGTCGAGTCCTCAGACTGTCTGCTAAGAAGAGCCTTAGCTACGTCAGGTCCCTCAAACCTCCCGCATAGTGTAAAATAGAGCCTTAGCTACATCGGGTCCCTCACATCTCCTGCTAAGCTGATCCTTAGCTACGTCGAGTCCTTCAAACCTCTTGCAAAGTGTTAAATAGATCGTTAGCTGCGTCGGGTCCCTCAGACCTCCTGCTAAGCAGATCCTTAGCTACGTCGAGTCCTCGGACTCTCTACAAAGAAAAGCCTTAGCTACGTCGGGTCTGTCCGACCTCTTGCTAAGTGTTAAACAGAGCCATAGCTACGTCAGGTTCCTCAGACCTCTTGCTAACCAGATCCTCAGCTACGGCGAGTCCTCGGACTCGCTGCTAAGCAGAGCCTTAGCTACGTCGGGTCCTTCAGACCTCCTGCATAATGTAAAGCAGAGCCTTAGCTACATCAGGTACCTCAAATCTCCTGCTAAGCAGATCTATAGCTACGTCGAGTCCTTCAAACCTCTTGGTAAGTGTTAAACAAAGTGCGAGCTGCATTGGGTCCCTCAGACCTCCTGCTAAGCATATCCTTAGCTACGTCGAGTCCTTACTCCTTGCTAAAAAGGGCCTTAGCTAAATCGGGAACCTCAGACCTCCTGCTAAGCAGATCCTTAGCTACGTTGAGTCCTCGGACTTTCTACTAAGAAGAGCCTTAGCTACGTCAGGTCCCTCACAGCTCCGGCTAAGCAGATCCATAGCTACGACGAGTCCACGGACTCTCTGCTAAAAAGAGCCTTAGCTAAGTCAGGTACCTCAAACCTCCTGCTAAGTAGACCCTTAGCTACGTCGAGTCCTAGGATTCTCTGCTAAGAAGAGCCTTAGCTACGTCGAGTCCCTCAGACCTCCAGCTAACTGTTAAACAGAGCCTTAGCTACGTCGGTTCCCTCAGACCTCCTGCTAAGTGTTAAACAAAGACTAAGCTATGTCAGGTCCCTCAGTACTCCTGCTAAGCAGATCCTTAGCTACGTCAAGTCCTCAGAATCTCTGCTAAGAAGAGCCTTAGCTATGACGAGTCCCTCAGACCTACTACTAAGTAGATCCTTAGCAACGTCGAGTCTTCAGACTCTCTGCTAAGGAGAGCCTTGGCTACGTCAAGTCCTTCAGACCTCCTGCTAAGTGTTAAACAAAGCCTTAGCTGCATCGGGTCCTTCAGACCTCTAACTAAGCAAATCCATAGCTACGTCGAGTCCTCGGACTCTCTGCTAAGAAAAGCCTTAGCAACGTCGGGTCTATAAGACCTCCTGTTAAGTGTTAAATAGAGCCATAGCTACGTCGGGTCCCTCAGAACTCCTGCTAAGCAGATCCTTAGCTACGACGAGTCCTCGGCTCTCTACTTAAAAGAGCCTTAGCGACGTCGGGTCCTTAAGAACTCCTGCTAAGCTGATCCTTAGCTACGTCGAGTCCATCAAACCTCTTGCTAAGTGTTAAATAGAGCGCTAGCTGCTTCGGGTCCCTCAGACCTCCTGCTAAATAAATCCTTAGCTACGTCGACTCCTCACTCTTTGCTAAAAAGAGCCCTAGCTAAGTCGGGTACCTCAGACCTCCTACTAAGCAGATCCTTAGCTACGTCGAGTCCTCGGACTCTCTACTAAGAAGCGCCTTAGCTACGTCAGGTCCATCAGATCTCCCACTTAGTGTTAAACAGAGCCTTAGCTACGTCAGGTCTCTCAGAGGTCCTGCTGAGCAGATCCATAGCTACGATAAGTCCACAGACTCTTTGCAAAAAAGCGCCTTAGCTAAGTCGGGTACCTCAGACCTCCTGCTAAGTAGACCCTTAGCTACGTCGAGTCCTCGGACTCGCTGCTAAGCAGAGCCTTAGCTACGTCGGGTCCTTCAGACCTCCTGCATAATGTAAAGCAGAGCCTTAGCTACATCGGGTACCTCAAATCTCCTGCTAAGCAGATCTATAGCTACGTCGAGTCCTTCAAACCTCTTGGTAAGTGTTAAACAAAGTGCGAGCTGCATTGGGTCCCTCAGACCTCCTGCTAAGCATATCCTTAGCTATGTCGAGTCCTTACTCCTTGCTAAAAAGGGCCTTAGCTAAATCGGGAACCTCAAACCTCCTGCTAAGCAGATCCTTAGCTACGTTGAGTCCTCGGACTTTCTACTAAGAAGAGCCTTAGCTACGTCAGGTCCCTCACAGCTCCTGCTAAGCAGATCCATAGCTACGACGAGTCCACGGACTCTTTGCTAAAAAGTGCCTTAGCTAAGTCAGGTACCTCAAACCTCCTGCTAAGTAGACCCTTAGCTACGTCGAGTCCTAGGATTCTCTGCTAAGAAGAGCCTTAGCTACGTCGAGTCCCTCAGACCTCCAGCTAAGTGTTAAACAGAGCCTTAGCTACGTCGGTTCCCTCAGACCTCCTGCTAAGTGTTAAACAAAGACTAAGCTATGTCAGGTCCCTCAGTACTCCTGCTAAGCAGATCCTTAGCTACGTCAAGTCCTCAGAATCTCTGCTAAGAAGAGCCTTAGCTATGACGAGTCCCTCAGACCTACTGCTAAGTAGATCCTTAGCAACGTCGAGTCTTCGGACTCTCTTCTAAGGAGAGCCTTGGCTACGTCAAGTCCTTCAGACCTCCTGCTAAGTGTTAAACAGAGCCTTAGCTGCATCGGGTCCTTCAGACCTCTAACTATGCAGATCCATAGCTACGTCGAGTCCTCGGACTCTCTGCTAAGAAAAGCCTTAGCAACGTCGGGTCTATAAGACCTCCTGTTAAGTGTTAAATAGAGCCATAGCTACGTCGGGTCCCTCAGAACTCCTGCTAAGCAGATCCTTAGCTACGACGAGTCCTCGGCTCTCTACTTAGAAGAGCCTTAGCGACGTCGGGTCCTTCAGAACTCCTGCTAAGCAGATCCTTAGCTACGTTGAGTCCATCAAACCTTTTGCTAAGTGTTAAACAGAGCGCTAGCTGCTTCGGGTCCCTCAGACCTCCTGCTAAATAAATCCTTAGCTACGTCGACTCCTCACTCTCTGCTAAAAAGAGCCCTAGCTAAGTCGGGTACCTCAGACCTCCTACTAAGCAGATCCTTAGCTACGTCGAGTCCTCGGACTCTCTACTAAGAAGCGCCTTAGCTACGTCAAGTCCGTCAGACCTCCCACTAAGTGTTAAACAGAGCCTTAGCTACGTCAGGTCTCTCAGAGGTCCTGCTGAGCAGATCCATAGCTACGATGAGTCCACAGACTCTTTGCTAAAAAGCGCCTTAGCTAAGTCGGGTACCTCAGACCTCCTGCTAAGTAGACCCTTAGCTACGTCGAGTCCTCGGACTCTCTGCTAAGAAGAGCCTTAGCTACGTCGAGTCCCTCAAACCTCCAGCTAAGTGTTAAACAGAGCCTTAGCTACGTCGGTTCCCTCAAACCTCCTGCTAAGTGTTAAACAAAGCCTAAGCTTTGTCGGGTCCCTCAGTACTCCTGCTAAGCAGATCTTTAGCTACATTAAGTCCTCGGACTCTCTGCTAAGAAGAGCCTTAGCTATGACGAGTCCCTCAGACCTCCTACTAAGTAAATCCTTTGCAACGTCGAATCCTCGGACTCTCTATTAAGAAGCGCCTTAGCTACGTCAGGTCCATCAGACCTCCGACTAAGTGTTAAACAGAGCCTTAGCTACGTCAGGTCTCTCAGAGGTCCTGCTGAGCAGATCCATAGCTACGATGAGTCCACAGACTCTCTGCTAAAAAGAGCCTTAGCTAAGTCGGGTACCTCAGACCTCCCCTGCTAAGTAGACCCTTAGCTAAGTCGAGTCCTCGGACTCTCTGCTAAGAAGAGCCTTAGCTACGTCGAGTCCTTCAGACCTCCAGCTAAGTGTTAAACAGAGCCTTAGCTACGTCGGTTCCCTCAGACCTCCTACTAAGTATTAAACAAAGCCAAAGCTTTGTCGGGTCCCTCAGTACTCCTGCTAAGCAGATCTTTAGCTACGTCAAGTCCTCGGACTCTCTGCTAAGAAGAGCCTTAGCTATGACGAGTCCCTCAGACCTCCTACTAAGTAGATCCTTTGCAACGTCGAATCCTCGGACTCTCTGCTAAGGAGAGGCTTGGCTACGTCGAGTCCCTCAGACCTCCTGCTAAATGTTAAACAGAGCCTTAGCTACGTCGGGTCCCTCAGACCTCCAACTAAGCAGATCCATAGCTACGTCGAGTCGTCGGACTCTCTGCTAAAAGGAGCCTTAGCTGTGTCGGGTCCCTCAGACAACCTACTAAGCAAATCCTTAGCTATGACGAGTCCTCAGACTCTCTGTTAAAAAAAGCCTTAGCAACGTCGGGTCTATAAGACCTCCTGTTAAGTGTTAAATAGAGCCATAGCTACGTCGGGTCCCTCAGAACTCCTGCTAAGCAGATCCTTAGCTACGTCGAGTCCTCGACTCTCTACTTAGAAGAGCCTTAGCGACGTCGGGTCCCTCAGATCTCCTGCTAAGCTGATCCTTAGCTACGTCGAGTCCTTCAAACCTCTTGCTAAGTGTTAAACAAAGCGCTAGCTGCTTTGGGTCCCTTAGACCTACTACTAAGCAGATCCTTAGCTACGTCGACTCCTCACTCTCTGCTAAAAGAGCCCTAGCTAAATCGGGTATCTCAGACCTCCTACTAAGCAAATCCTTAGCAACGTCGAGTCCTCGAACTCTCTACTAAGAAGCGCCTTAGCAACGTCAGGTCCATCAGACCTCCTGCTAAGTGTTAAACAGAGCCTTAGCTACGTTAAGTCCCTCAGAGCTCCTACTAAGTAGATCCATAGCTATGACGAGTCGACGGACTCTCTACTAAAAAGAGCCTTAGCGAAGTCGGGTACCTCAGACCTCCTGCTAAGTAGATCCTTAACTACGTCGAGTCCTCGAATTCTCTGCTGAGAAGAGCCTTAGCCACGTCGGGTCCCTCAGACCTCCTGCTAAGTGTTAAACAGAGCCTTAGCAACGTCGGTGCCCTCAGACCTCCAGCAAAGTGTTAAACAAAGCCTTAGCTATGTCGGGTCCCTCAGACCTACTGCTAAGTGTTAAATAGTGCCTTAGCTACATCGGGTCCCTACGACCTACTGCTAAGTGTTAAACAGAGCCTTAGCTGCGTCAGGTCCCTCAGACCTCCAACTAAGCATATCCATAGCTACGTCGAGTCCTCAGACTCTCTGCTAAGAGGAGCCTTAGCTGCGTCAGGTCCCTCACACCACCTACTAAGCAAATCCATAGCTTCGACGAGTCCTCGGACTCTCTGCTAAGAAGAGCCTTAGCTACGTCGGGTCCCTCAGACCTCCAGCTAAGTGTTGAATAGAGCCTTAGCTACGTCGGGTCCATCAGACCTCTGCTAAGTAGATCCTTAACTACGTCGTGTCCTTCAGACCTCTTGCTAAGTATTAAACAGAGAATTAGCTGTGTCAGGTCCCTTAGAGCTCTTGCTAAGCAGATCCATAGCTACGTCGAGTCCTTGGACTTTCTGCTAAGAAAAGCCCTAGCTTCGTCGGGTCCCTCAGACCTCCTGCTAGCAGATCCTTAAGTACGTCAAATCCTCGAACTCACTCCTAAGAAGAGCCTTAGCGACGTCGGGTCCCTCAGACCACCTACTAAGTGTTAAACAAAGCCTTAGCTACGTCAAGTCCCTATGACCTCCTGCTTAGTGTTAAACAGTGCCTTAACTGCGTCGGGTCCCTCAGACCTCCAACTAAGCCGATCCTTAGCTACGTCGAGTCCTCGAACTCTCTGCTAAGAAGAGCCGTATCTTCGTCGGGTCCTCCTGACCTCCTGCTTAGTAGGAGCTAGGTCGAGTCCTCGGACTCTTTGTTACCTTAGCTACGTCGGGTCTCTCTGACCCCTGCTAAGTGTTAAACAGAGCCATAGCTACGTCGGGTCCCCATACCTCCTGCCAAGCAGATGCTTAGCTACGTCGAATTCTCGGACTCTCTTCTTAGAAGAGCCTTAGCTACATCGTGTCCCTCAAACCTCCTGCTAAGTGTTAAACGGAGCCTTAGCTACGTCGGGTCCCCCAGACCTCCTACTAAGTGTTAAACAGAGCCTTAGCTATGTCAGCTGCCTCAGACCTCCTGATAAGCAGATCCTTAGCTATGTCAAGTCCTCGAACTCTCTGCTAAGAAGTGCCTTAGCTACGACGAGTCCCTCAGACCTCCTACTAAGTAGATTCTTACCAACGTCGAGTCCTCGGACTCTCTGCTAAGAGGAGCCTTAGCTACGTCGAGTCCCTTAGACCTCCTGCTAAGTGTTAAATAGAGCCTTAGCTACATCGGGTCCCTACGACCTACTTCTAAGTGTTAAACAGAGCCTTAACTGCGTCGGGTCCCTCAGACCTCCAACTAAGCAGAACCATAGCTACGTCGAGTCCTCGAACTCTTTGCTAAGAGGAGCCTTAGCTGCGTCGGGTCCCTCACACCACCAACTGAGCAAATCCTTAGCTACCTCGGACTCTCTGCTAAGAAGACCCTTGGCTACGTCGGGTCCCTCAGACCTCCTACTAAGCAGCTCCTACGCTTTTCGGGGGATGTTTTCGCAATATAAGGAGTTTTGAACCGGAATTTGGCCATTTAATGAATTTCTTTATAAAGCGAATGGATTTATCATGGGAATTTTGTCAATATTTATGATGTTGAATGTGAATTTTTGCAATGTAACGGATTTAGACTAGGCAGTTTGGACATTTTAAAGAATACGGATGTAGTATTTCTTGAAATTAGTGGGTTTTGAAGTGCAATTTTTAGTGTTTTGTTGTTCATGGAGGTATATTTTATGTATTTAGTTGGTTTTAGGGTTTAGATTCTAGCTTTTTAAATTACTATTTAGGGGGTTTTTTTTGGTTTATTGTGCTTTTTGGATTGATGTTTATGTAATTTTAATGGTTTTGGGTTTGGAATTTAAGGGATTCAATGTGATTTTAGGTACTTGTTTTGCGGTTTTAACAAAACTGAGGATATATTTTTGCAATTTACTGGGTTTTATGGGCAATTTTAGCATTTTTAATGCTTTCAGAGGGATCTCTTCGCAATTTAACGAGTTTTGAATTTAAATTGGCCGTTTAAACGAATAAGGTTATAGAGTGAATGTATTTTCCGCGGGGGTTTTGGTGAGATTAATGGTTTTGGAAGAGAGTTTTAGTAATTTTTTCGGTTCAGAAGGGGCAGTTCCCTTCCATTTTAGCAGCTTTGGAAAGGGTATTTTTGCAAATTTATGGGTTTTGAAGTTGGATTTTTATTCTTTTTTCCTGTTTATTTAGGTGTATTCTGTATATTTAACTGGTTTTCGCGGGTGGGGGGGGGACGAGGCAAATTTTAGCTTTTTAATGGACTTTTTTGGAGATATCTTGTTTATTTCAATTGTCTTCGAGCGAATATTTTTCCAATTTCGCTGGGTTTTTGGTCGAATTTTGGCCGTTAATGAATTTGAAAGCTACGCATTTGCAATTTCATAGGTTTTAGAGGCCGTTTGGCCGTTACATTAGTTTTTTAGGGGTAATTAAGCAGTTTTCAACTGTTTTTTGGCTGTCATTATTGAATTATAACTGTTCTTTACGGGCATTTTAACAATTTCAATCATTTTGACAAAGTAATTTTTTAATTAATGCGTTTTTACCGGGTTTTTGTGGTCTTTTTTAAAGTAATTATCGTTTTTTCGGAGGTGTTTTAGGAACACTAATGAATTTGGACGGGGTATTCTTTAAATTTATTTAATTTTTCAATGGCAATTTCGCTATTTTAATAGCATGGAAGGGTTATTTTTGCTATATTATGTGTTTCAAGTGGACATGTTGGCAATTTTCACCTTTTTAGGAAAATATTCTAGCAATTTATGGGGGTTTTAGGAGGGCACGTACATTTATATGGTTTAGGGAATAGTACTTTCAGAACTTCATGCGTTTTGACGTTGCAGTTTGGCCATTTTGTAATTTTAATGGTTTTGGGTTTCGAATTTAAGGGAATCATTGTGATTTTAGGTGTTTGTTTTGCGGTTCAAACAATACTGAGGGTGTATATTTTTGCAATTTACTGGGTTTTATGGGCAATTTTGGCCTTTTTAATGCTTTCGGAGGGATCTCTTCGGAATTTAACGAGATTTGAATTTAAATTGGCCGTTTCAACGAATTTGGTTATAGAGCGAATGTATTTTCCGCGGGAGTTTTGGTGAGATTAATGGTTTTGGAAGAGAATTTTAGTAATTTTTTTGGTTCAGAAGGGGCAGTTCTCCCATTTTAGCAAGCTTTGGAATGGGTATTTTTGCAAATTTATGGGTTTTGAAGTTGGATTTTTATTCTTTTTTCCTGTTTATTTAGGTGTATTCTGTAAATTTAATTGGTTTTCGCGCGGGGGGGGGAGGGGGGGGGGACGAGGCAAATTTTAGCTTTTTAATGGGCTTTTTTGGAGAAATCTTGTTTACTTCAAATGTCTTCGAGCGAATAAATTTCCAATTTAGCGGTTTTTGGTCGAATTTTGGCCGTGTTAAAGAATTTGAACTTTAGGCATTTGCAATTTCGTAGGTTTTAGAGGCCGTTTGGCCGTTACATTAGTTTTTTAGGGGTAATTATGCAGTTTTCAACAGTTTTTAGGCTATCATTTTAGAATTCTAATTGTTTTTTACGGGCATTTTAGCAATTTCAATCATTTTGGCAAGGTAGTTTTACAATTAATGCGTTTTTACCGTGTTTTTGCAGTCTTTTTTAAAGTAAATTATCAATTTTTGGTAGGTGTTTTAGGAATTCTAATGAATTTGGACGGGGTATTTTTTAAATTTGTTTTACTTTTCAATGGCAATTTCGCTATTTTAATAGCATGGAAGGGTTATTTTTGCTATATTATGTGTTTCAAGTGGACATGTTGGCAATTTTAACAGTTTTAGGAAAATATTCTAGCAATTTATTGGGGTTTTAGGAGGGCACGTACCTTTATATGGTTGGGGAAATAGTACTTTCGGAACTCCATGCGTTTTGACGTTGCAGTTTGGCCGTTTTGTTGTATTTTAAATGTACTTTTTAGTTTACTGTGCTTTTTGGAGTGATGTTTTTGTAATTTTAATGGTTTTGGGTTTGGAATTTAAGGGATTCAATGTGATTTTAGGTGCTTCTTTTGCGGTTTTAACAAAACAGAGGGTATTTTTTTGCAATTTACTGAGTTTTATGGGCAATTTTGGCCTTTTTAATGCTTTCGGAGGAATCTCTTCGCAATTTAACGAGTTTTGAATTTAAATTGGCCGTTTAAACAGATAAGGTTATTGAGTGAATGTATTTTCCGCGGGAGTTTTGGTGAGATTAATGGTTTTGGAAGAGAATTTTAGTAATTTTTTCGGTTCAGAAGGGGCAGTTCTCCCATTTTAGCAGCTTTGGAAAGGGTATTTTTGCAAATTTATGGGTTTTGAAGTTGGATTTTTATTCTTTTTTCCTGTTTATTTAGGTGTATTCTGTATATTTAACTGGTTTTTGAGGGTGGGGGGGGGGGGAAGACGAGGCAAATTTTACCTTTTTAATGGGCTTTTTTGGAGACATCTTGTTTATTTCAATTGTCTTCGAGCAAATACTTTTCCAATTTCGCTGGGTTTTTTTTCGAATTTTGGCCGTTAATGAATTTGAAAGCTAGGCATTTGCAATTTCGTAGGTTTTAGAGGCCGTTTGGCCGTTACATTAGTTTTTTTCGGGGTAATTAAGCAGTTTTCAACTGTTTTTTGTCTGTCATTTTAGAATTTTAACTGTTCTTTACGGGCATTTTAGCAATTTCAATCATTTTGGCAAAGTAATTTTATAATTAATGCGTTTCTACCGGGTTTTTGCGGTCTTTTTTAAAGTAATTATCATTTTTTCGGAGGTGTTTTAGTAATTCTAATGAATTTGGGCAGGGTATTCTTTAAATTTGTTTTATTTTTCAATGGCAATTTCGCTATTTTAATAGCATGGAAGGGTTATTTTTGCTATGTTATGTGTTTCAAGTGGACATGTTGGCAATTTTCACCGTTTTAGGAAAATATTCTAGCAATTTATTGGGGTTTTAGGAGGGCACGTACCTTTATATGGTTGGGGGAATAGTACTTTCGGAACTCCATGCGTTTTGACGTTGCAGTTTGGCCATTTTGTTGTATTTTAAAGTGTACTTTTTAATTTATTGTGCTTTTTGGAGTGATGTTTTTGTAATTTTAATGGTTTTGGGTTTGGAATTTAAGGGATTCAATGTGATTTTAGGTGCTTCTTTTGCGGTTTTAACAAAACAAAGGGTATTTTTTTGCAATTTACTGAGTTTTATGGGCAATTTTGGCCTTGCTTTCGGAGGAATCTCTTCGCAATTTAACGAGTTTTGAATTTAAATTGGCCGTTTAAACAAATAAGGTTATTGAGTGAATGTATTTTCCGCGGGAGTTTTGGTGAGATTAATGGTTTTGGAAGAGAATTTTAGTAATTTTTTTGGTTCAGAAGGGGCAGTTCTCCCATTTTAGCAGCTTTGGAAAGCGTATTTTTGCAAATTTATGGGTTTTGAAGTTGGATTTTTATTCTTTTTTCCTGTTTATTTAGGTGTATTCTGTATATTTAACTGGTTTTTGAGGGTGGGGGGGGGGGGGGGGGGGAAGACGTGGCAAATTTTAGCTTTTTAATGGGCTTTTTTGGAGACATCTTGTTTATTTCAATTGTCTTCGAGCAAAATACTTTTCCAATTTCGCTGGGTTTTTTTTCGAATTTTGGCCGTTAATGAATTTGAAAGCTAGGCATTTGCAATTTCGTAGGTTTTAGAGGCCGTTTGGTCGTTACATTAGTTTTTTTAGGGGTAATTAAGTAGTTTTCAACTGTTTTTTTTTTCTGTCATTTTAGAATTTTAACTGTTCTTTACGGGCATTTTAGCAATTTCAATCATTTTGGCAAAGTAATTTTATAATTAATGCATTTCTACCGGGTTTTTGCGGTCTTTTTTAAAGTAATTATCATTTTTTCGGAGGTGTTTTAGTAATTCTAATGAATTTGGGCAGGGTATTCTTTAAATTTGTTTTATTTTTCAATGGCAATTTCGCTATTTTAATAGCATGGAAGGGTTATTTTTGCTATGTTATGTGTTTCAAGTGGACATGTTGGCAATTTTCACCGTTTTAGGAAAATATTCTAGGAATTTATTGGGGTTTTAGGAGGGCACGTACCTTTATATGGTTGGGGGAATAGTTCTTTCGGAACTCCACGCGTTTTGACGTTGCAGTTTGGCCATTTTGTTGTATTTTAAAGTGTACTTTTTAATTTATTGTGCTTTTTGGAGTGATGTTTTTGTAATTTTAATGGTTTTGGGTTTGGAATTTAAGGGATTCAATGTGATTTTAGGTGCTTCTTTTGCGGTTTTAACAAAACAGAGGGTATTTTTTTGCAATTTACTGGGTTTTATGGGCAATTTTGGCCTTTTTAATGCTTTCGGAGGAATCTCTTCGCAATTTAACGAGTTTCGAATTTAAATTGGCCGTTTAAACAGATAAGGTTATTGAGTGAATGTATTTTCCGCGGGAGTTTTGGTGAGATTAATGGTTTTGGAAGAGAATTTTAGTAATTTTTTTGGTTCAGAAGGGGCAGTTCTCCCATTTTAGCAGCTTTGGAAAGGGTATTTTTTGCAAATTTATGGGTTTTGAAATTGGATTTTTATTCTTTTTTCCTGTTTATTTAGGTGTATTCTGTATATTTAACTGGTTTTTGTGGGTGGGGGTGGAAGACGAGGCAAATTTTAGCTTTTTAATGGGCTTTTTTGGAGACATCTTGTTTATTTCAATTGTCTTCGAGCAATACTTTTCCAATTTCGCTGGGTTTTTTTTCGAATTTTGGCCATTAATGAATTTGAAAGCTAGGCATTTGCAATTTCGTAGGTTTTAGAGGCCGTTTGGCCGTTACATTAGTTTTTTTCAGGGTAATTAAGCAGTTTTCAACTGTTTTTTATCTGTCATTTTAGAATTTTAACTGTTCTTTACGGGCATTTTAGCAATTTCAATCATTTTGGCAAAGTAATTTTATAATTAATGCAATTCTACCAGGTTTTTGCGGTCTTTTTTAAAGTAATTATCATTTTTTCGGAGGTGTTTTAGGAATTCTAACGAATTTGGACGGGGTATTTTTTAAATTTGTTTTACTTTTCAATGGCGATTTCGCTATTTTAATAGCATGGAAGGGTTATTTTTGCTATATTATGTGTTTCAAGTGGACATGTTGGCAATTTTAACAGTTTTAGAAAAATATTCTAGCAATTTATTGGGGTTTTAGGAGGGCACGTACCTTTATATGGTTGGGGGAATAGTACTTTCGGAACTCCATGCGTTTTGACGTTGCAGTTTGGCCATTTTGTTGTATTTTAAAGTGTACTTTTTAATTTATTGTGCTTTTTGGATTGATGTTTTTGTAATTTTAATGGTTTTGGGTTTGGAATTTAAGGGATTCAATGTGATTTTAGGTGCTTCTTTTGCGGTTTTAACAAAACAGAGGGTATTTTTTTGCAATTTACTGGGTTTTATGGGCAATTTTGGCCTTTTTAATGCTTTCGGAGGAATCTCTTCGCAATTTAACGAGTTTTGAATTTAAATTGGCCGTTTAAACGGATAAGGTTATTGAGTGAATGTATTTTCCGCGGGTGTTTTGGTGAGATTAATGGTTTTGGAAGAGAATTTTAGTAATTTTTTCGGTTCAGAAGGGGCAGTTCTCCCATTTTAGCAGCTTTGGAAAGGGTATTTTTTGCAAATTTACGGGTTTTGAAGTTGGATTTTTATTCTTTTTTCCTGTTTATTTAGGTGTATTCTGTATATTTAACTGGTTTTTGTGGGTGGGGGGGGGGGGAAGACTAGGCAAATTTTAGCTTTTTAATGGGCTTTTTTGGAGACATCTTGTTTATTTCAATTGTCTTTGAGCAAATACTTTTCCAATTTCGCTGGGTTTTTTTTCGAATTTTGGCCGTTAATGAATTTGAAAGCTAGGCATTTGCAATTTCGTAGGTTTTAGAGGCCGTTTGGCCGTTACATTAGTTTTTTTCGAGGTAATTAAGCAGTTTTCAACTGTTTTTTGTCTGTCATTTTAGAATTTTAACTGTTCTTTACGGGCATTTTAGCAATTTCAATCATTTTGGCAAAGTAATTTTATAATTAATGCGTTTCTACCGGTTTTTGCGGTCTTTTTTGAAGTAATTTTCATTTTCTTGGGGGTGTTTTAGTAATTCTAATGAATTTGGGCAGGGTATTCTTTAAATTTGTTTTATTTTTTCAATGGCAATTTCGCTATTTTAAAAGCATGGAAGGGTTATTTTTGCTATGTTATGTGTTTCAAGTGGACATGTTGGCAATTTTCACCGTTTTAGGAAAATATTCTAGCAATTTATTGGGGTTTTAGGAGGGCACGTACATTTATATGGTTTCGGGAATAGCACTTTCAGAACTTCATGCGTTTTGACGTTGCAGTTTGGCCATTTTGTTGTATTTTAAAGTGTACTTTTTAATTTATTGTGCTTTTTGGAGTGATGTTTTTGTAATTTTAATGGTTTTGGGATTGGAATTTAAGAAATTCAATGTGATTTTAGGTGTTTGTTTTGTGGTTCTAACAATACTAAGGGCATATTTTTGAAATTTATTGGGTTTTATGGGCAATGTTGGCCTTTTTAATGCTTTCGGAGGGATCTCTTCGCAATTTAACGAGTTTTGAATTTAAATTGGCCGTTTCAACGAATTTGGTTATAGAGTGAATGTATTTTCCGCGGTAGTTTTGGTGAGATTAATGGTTTTGGAAGAGAATTTTAGTAATTTTTTCGGTTCAGAAGGGGCAGTTCTCCCATTTTAGCAGCTTTGGAAAGGGTATTTTTGCAAAATTATGGGTTTTGAAGTTGGATTTTTATTCTTTTTTCCTGTTTATTTAGGTGTATTCTGTATATTTAACCGGTTTTTGTGGGTGGGGGGAGGGAAGACGAGGCAAATTTTAGCTTTTTAATGGGCTTTTTTGGATACATCTTGTTTATTTCAATTGTCTTCGAGCAAATACTTTTCCAATTTCGCTGGGTTTTTTTTCGAATTTTGGCCGTTAATGAATTTGAAAGCTAGGCATTTGCAATTTCGTAGGTTTTAGAGGCCGTTTGGCCGTTACATTAGTTTTTTTCGGGGTAATTAAGCAGTTTTCAACTGTTTTTTGTCTGTCATTTTAGAATTTTAACTGTTCTTTACGGGCATTTTAGCAATTTCAATCATTTTGGCAAAGTAATTTTATAATTAATGCGTTTCTACCGGGTTTTTGCGGTCTTTTTTAAAGTAATTATCATTTTTTCGGAGGTGTTTTAGGAATTCTAACGAATTTGGACGGGGTATTTTTTAAATTTGTTTTACTTTTCAATGGCAATTTCGCTATTTTAATTGCATGGAAGGGTTATTTTTGCTATATTATGTGTTTCAAGTGGACATGTTGGCAATTTTAACAGTTTTAGAAAAATATTCTAGCAATTTATTGGGGTTTTAGGAGAGCACGTACCTTTATATGGTTGGGGGAATAGTACCTTCGAAACTCCAAGCGTTTTGACGTTACAGTTTGGCCATTTTTTTGTATTTTAAAGTGTACTTTTTAATTTACTGTGCTTTTTGGAGTGATGTTTTTGTAATTTTAATGGTTTTGGGTTTGGAATTTAAGGGATTCAATGTGATTTTAGGTGCTTCTTTTGCGGTTTTAACAAAACAGAGGGTATTTTTTTGCAATTTACTGAGTTTTATGGTCATTTTGGCCTTTGTATTTTGGTCATTTTTAGGTTTCGGGGGTTGTTTTGGTAATTTTTGAGTTTCGGGAGTATTTTTGTCGTTTTTTGGGTTTTTGATGTATTTTAGTCATTTTTCAGTTTTGGGGATATTTTTTTTATTTTTTTGGTTTCTGGGGTAATTTGGTCATTTTTCTGGTTTCGGAGGGATTCTGGTAGTTTTTTTGGTGTCAAGAGTATTCTGGTCATTTTTAGGTTTCGGGGGTCATTTTCGTAATTTTTTTGTTTCGATGGTATTTTGGTCATTTTTTGGGTTTCGGGGATATTTTGGTCATTTCTTGGGTTTTGGAGGTATTCTGGTAATTTTTTTGGTTTCGAGAGTATTTTGGTCATTTTTAGGTTTCGGGGGTTATTTTGGTAATTTTTCGGTTTCGGGAGTATTTTTGTCGTTTTTTGGGATTTGGAGGTATTTTAGTCATTTTTCAGTTTTGGGGATATTTTTTTTAATTTTTTGGTTTCGTGGGTATTTTGGTCATTTTTTTGGTTTCGGAGGTATTCTGGTAATTTTTTTGCTTTCGAGAGTATTTTGGTCATTTTCAGGTTTCAGGGGTTATTTTCGTAATTTTTATGTTTCGATGGTATTTTGGTCATTTTTCAGTTTTGGGGATATTTTATTTGATTTTTTGGTTTCGGGGGTAATTTCGTCATTTTTTTTGTTTCGGTTGTATTCATGTAATTTTTTTGGATTCTAGAGTATTTTGGTCATTTTTAGGTTTCGGGGGTTATTTTGGTCATTTTTGAGTTTCGGGAGTATTTTTGTCGTTTTTTCGGTTTTGTATGTATTTTAGTCATTTTTCAGTTCTAGGGATATTTTTTAATTTTTTTGGTTTCGGGGGTATTTGGGTCAATTTTTTTGGTTTCGAGAGTATTTTTGTCATTTTTAGGTTTCGGGGGTTTTTTTTGGTAATTTTTATGTTTCGGGGGTATTTTAGTCATTTTTTTGGTTTCGGGGGTATTTGGGTTATTTTTTGGGTTTCGGAGGTATTCTGGTAATTTTTTTTGTTTCGAGAGTATTTTGGTCATTTTTTGGTTTCGGGGGTTATTTTGGTAATTTTTATGTTTCGGGGGTATTTTGGTCATTTTTTTGGTTTCGTGGGTATTTGGGTTATTTTTTGGGTTTCGGAGGTATTCTGGTAATTTTTTTGTTTTCGAGAGTATTTGGGTCATTTTTAGGTTTCGGGGGTTATTTTGCTAATTTTTGGGTTTCGGGAGTATTTTTGTCGTTTTTTTGATTTCGGGGGTATTTGGATTTTTTTTTGTGTTTCGAGGGTATTTTGGTCATTTTGTTGGTTCCGTGGGTATTTGATTATTTTTTGGGTTTCGGAGGTATTCTGCAAATTTTTTTGGTTTCGAGAGTATTTTGGTCATTTTAAGGTTTCGAGGGTTATTTTGGTAATTTTTATGTTTCGATGGTATTTTGGTCATTTTTTGGGTTTCGGGGGTATTTGGTCATTTCATGGGTTTTGGAGGTATTCTGGTAATTTTTTGGGTTTCGAGAGTATTCTGGTCATTTTTAGGTTTCGGGGGTTATTTTGGTAATTTTTCGGTTTCGGGAGTATTTTTGTCGTTTTTTGGGATTTGGATGTATTTTAGTCATTTTTCAGTTTTGGGGATGTTTTTTTTAATTTTCTGGTTTCGGGAGTATTTTGGTAATTTTTTGGTTTCGGGGGTTATTTTCGTAATTTTTAGGTTTCGATGGTATTTTGGTCATTTTTTGGGTTTCGGGGGTATTTTGGTCATTTTTCAGTTTTGGGGATATTTTTTTAATTTTTTGGTTTCGGGGGTAATTTCGTCATTTTTTTGGTTTCGGATGTATTCTGATAATTTTTTTGGATTCTAGAGTATTTTGGTCATTTTTAGCTTTCGGGGGTTATTTTGGTAATTTTTGAGTTTCGGGAGTATTTTGTCGTTTTTTCGGTTTTGGGGATATTTTTTTAATTTTTTGGTTTCGGGGGTATTTGGGTCAATTTTTTGGTTTCGAGAGTATTTTGGTCATTTTAAGGTTTCGGGAGTTATTTTGGTAATTTTTATGTTTCGATGGTATTTTGGTCATTTTTTGGGTTTCGAGGGTATTTTGGTCATTTCTTGGGTTTTGGAGGTATTCTAGTAATTTTTTTTTGTTTCGAGAGTGTTTTTGTCATTTTTAGTTTTCGGGGGTTATTTTGGTAATTTTTATGTTTCGAGGGTATTTTGGTCATTTTTTTCTGTTTCGGAGGTATTCTGGTAATTTTTTGGTTTCGAGAGTAATTTGGTCACTTTTAGGTTTCGGGGTTTGTTTTGGTAATTTTTGAGTTTCGGGAGTATTTTTGTCGTTTTTTGGGTTTTGGTTGTATTTTGGTCATTTTGTAATTTTGGGGATATTTTTTTAATTTTTTGGTTTCGGGGGTATTTTGGTCATTTTTTTGGTTTCGGAGGTATTCCGGTAATTTTTTTGGTTTCGAGAGTATTTTGCTCATTTTTAGGTTCCGAGGGTTATTTTCGTAATTTTTATGTTTCGATGGTATTTTGGTCATTTTTTGGGTTTCGGGGGTATTTTGGTCATTTTTTAGTTTTGGGGGTATTTTTTTTTAATTTTTTGGTTTCGGGGGTAATTTCGTCATTTTTTGGTTTCTGATGTATTCTGGTAATTTTTTTGGCTTCTAGAGTATTTTGGTCATTTTTAGGTTTCGTGGGTTATTTTGGTAATTTTTATGTTTCGAGGGTATTTTGGTCATTTTTTTTGGTTTCGTGGGTATTTGGGTTATTTTTTGGGTTTCGGAGGTATTCTGATAATTTTTTTGGTTTCGAGAGTATTTTGGTCATTTTTAGGTTTCGGGGGTTATTTTGGTAATTTTTGAGTTTCAGGAGTGTTATTGTCGTTTTTTGGGTTTCAGTTGTATTTTGGTCATTTTTTAATTTTGGGGATATTTTTTTAATTTTTTGGTTTCGGGGGTAATTTGGTCATTTTTTTGGTTTCGGAGGTATTCTGGTATTTTTTTTGGCTTTGAGAGTATTTTGGTCATTTTTAGGTTTCGGGGGTTATTGTCGTAATTTTTATGTTTCGATGGTATTTTAGTCATTTTTTGGGTTTCGGGGGTATTTTGGTCATTTCTTGGGTTTTGGAGGTATTCTGGTAATTTTTGTGTTTCGAGAGTATTCTGGTCATTTTTAGGTTTTCGGGGGTTATTTTGGTAATTTTTCGGTTTCGAGAGTATTTTTGTCGTTTTTTGGGATTTGGATGTATTTTAGTCATTTTTCAGTTTTGGGGATATTTTTTTTAATTTTCTGGTTTCGGGAGTATTTTGGTCATTTTTAGGTTTCGGGGTTATTTTCGTAATTTTTATGTTTCGATGGTATTTTGGTCATTTTTTGGGTTTCGGGGGTATTTTGGTCATTTTTCAGTTCTGGAGATATTTTTTTTAATTTTTTGGTTTCGGGGGTAATTTCGTCATTTTTTTGGTTTCGGATGTATTCTGGTAATTTTTTTGGATTCTAGAGTATTTTGGTCATTTTTAGGTTTCGGGGGTTATTTTGGTAATTTTTGAGTTTCGGGAGTATTTTTGTCGTTTTTTCAGTTTTGGGGATATTTTTTTAATTTTTTGGTTTCGGGGGTATTTGGGTCAATTTTTTTGGTTTCGAGAGTATTTTGGTCATTTTTAGGTTTCGGGGGTTATTTTGGTAATTTTTGAGTTTCGGGAGTATTTTTGTCGTTTTTTCGGTTTTGGGGATATTTTTTTAATTTTTTGGTTTCGGGGGTATTTGGGTCAATTTTTTTGGTTTCGAGAGTATTTTGGTCATTTTAAGGTTTCGGGGGTTATTTTGGTAATTTTTATGTTTCGATGGTATTTTGGTCATTTTTTGGGTTTCGAGGGTATTTTGGTCATTTCTTGGGTTTTTGGAGGTATTCTAGTAATTTTTTTTTGTTTCGAGAGTGTTTTTGTCATTTTTAGTTTTCGGGGGTTATTTTGGTAATTTTTATGTTTCGAGGGTATTTTGGTCATTTTTTCTGTTTCGGAGGTATTCTGGTAATTTTTTTGGTTTCGAGAGTATTTTGGTCACTTTTAGGTTTCGGGGTTTGTTTTGGTAATTTTTGAGTTTCGGGAGTATTTTTGTCGTTTTTTGGGTTTTGGTTGTATTTTGGTCATTTTGTAATTTTGGGGATATTTTTTAATTTTTTGGTTTCGGGGGTATTTTGGTCATTTTTTTGGTTTCGGAGGTATTCCAGTAATTTTTTTGGTTTCAAGAGTATTTTGCTAATTTTTAGGTTCCGAGGGTTATTTTCGTAATTTTTATGTTTCGATGGTATTTTGGTCATTTTTTGGGTTTCGGGGGTATTTTGGTCATTTTTTAGTTTTAGGGATATTTTTTTTTAATTTTTTGGTTTCGGGGGTAATTTCGTCATTTTTTTGGTTTCTGATGTATTCTGGTAATTTTTTTGGATTCCAGAGTATTTTGGTCATTTTTAGGTTTCGGGGGTTATTTTGGTAATTTTTATGTTTCGAGGGTATTTTGGTCATTTTTTTGGTTTCGTGGGTATTTGGGTTATTTTTTGGGTTTCGGAGGTATTCTGATAATTTTTTTTGGTTTCGAGACTATTATGGTCATTTTTAGGTTTCGGGGGTTGTTTTGGTAATTTTTGAGTTTCCAGAGTGTTATTGTCGTTTTTTGGGTTTCAGTTGTATTTTGGTCATTTTTTAATTTTGGGGATATTTTTTTTAATTTTTGGTATCGGGGGTAATTTGGTCATTTTTTTTTTTTGTTTCGGAGGTATTCTCGGAATTTTTTTTGTCTCGAGAGTATTCTGGTCATTTTTCGGTTTCGGGGGTTATTTTCGTAATTTTTATTTTTCGATGGTATTTTGGTCATTTTTTGGGTTTCAGAGGTATTTTGGTCATTTTTCAGTTTTGGGGATATTTTTTTTAAATTTTTGGTTTCGGGGGTAATTTCGTCATTTTTTTGGTTTCGGATGTATTCTGGTAATTTTTTTGGATTCTAGAGTATTTTGGTCATTTTTAGGTTTCGGGGGTTATTTTGGTAATTTTTGAGTTTCGGGAGTATTTTTGTCGTTTTTTTCGTTTTGGGGATATTTTTTTAATTTTTTGGTTTCGGGGGTATTTGGGTCAATTTTTTTGGTTTCGAGAGTATTTTGGTCATTTTAAGGTTTCGGGGGTTATTTTGGTAATTTTTTTGTTTCAATGGTATTTTTGTCATTTTTTGGGTTTCGAGGGAATTTTGCTCATTTCTTGGGTTTTGGAGGTATTCTAGTAATCTTTTTTTGTTTCGAGAGTGTTTTTGTCATTTTTAGTTTTTGGGGGTTATTTTGGTAATTTTTATGTTTCGATGGTATTTTGGTCATTTTTCGGGTTTCGGGGTTGTTTTGGTCATTTCTTGGGTTTCGGAGGTATTCTGGTAATTTTTTTGGTTTTGAGAGCATTTTGGTCATTTTTAGGTTTCGGGGGTTATTTTGGTAATTTTTATGTTTCGATGGTATTTTGGCCATTTTTTGGGTTTCGGGGGTATTTTGGTCGTTTCTTGGGTTTTGGAGGTATTCTGGTAATTTTTTGTGTTTCGAGAGTATTCTGGTCATTTCTTGGGTTTCGGGGGTTATTTTGGTAATTTTTCGGTTTTGAGACCCAACAAACAATATTGGAATATTGCCCCAGAAAGCTAAAATTCAGATTTGATAGAAACCCTGACCCAACGTTTATAAAAGAAACGCGAACCAAAGGTATAAGTAACAGACCTTGACCCAATGATTATAAAGGAAGAGCCAAAGAGAAGAGCAAAAGTCTCACATTTTCTCTGATTTTTATTCAATAATTCATCCAAAAAAAACGTTTACAGACTTAGGGGCCTATTTAAGGTCTCCATAAAACTTGGCAGACAAGAAAATATATTCTAAAATAACTCCAAATTGATACCTAACCATATCAGGAATCAATTTGACCTAAAAAACGTACTAAATAATAAAACCCTAATTAAAAACTTATTTGGTCTGAAAATAGCAGATCCAAAATAGGAAAAACCCTAAAAAACGTTCTAAATAATAAAAGCCAAAAATTAAGGAAGATCTGGTCCAAAATTAGAAGATCTAAATTAGGAAAAGTATCTATAAACTGATTTAGAGCTGGGAAGTCAATCAGCCATAAATCTTTGCCATAAATAACGTCCAATTACGTCAGATCAGCCCTCAATAGCCTGGATTAAATTTATTAGGCCTTCATCTTCTTTTGAGCCCAGCTTGGAATGTGAATCAGCCCAAATCCCTTGAATCAGCCCATTAAGTGCTTCTTTGATCTTCTTGGATCTTGCTCTTGTAATTGGCCCAACTGGAACTTGCAATGGATCCTTGAAAGCTTGTTGATTCTCATCACCAAAATACCATCGAAACATAAAAATGACGAAAATAACCCCCGAAACCTAAAAATAACCAGAATACTCTCGAAACCAAAGAAATAACGAGCATACCTCCGAAACCAAAAAAATGACCAAATTACCCCCGAAACCAAAAAATAAAAAAAACATCCCCAAAAATGAAAAATGACTAAAATACAACCAAAACCGAAAAACGAAAAAAATACTCCCGAAACTCAAAAATTACCAAAATAACCGCCGAAACCTAAAAATGACCAAAATAATCTAGAAACCAAAAAAATTACCAGAATACCTCCGAAACCGAAGAATACCAGAATACCTCCGAAACCCAAGAAATGACCAAAATAACCCCAAAACCTAAAAAATGACCAAAATACCATCGAAACATAAAAATGACAAAAATAACACCCGAAACCTAAAAATGACCAGAATACTCTCAAAACCAAAAAAATAACGACAATACCTCCGAAACCAAAAAAAATGACCAAATTACCCCCTAAAGCAAAAACTTAAAAAAAATATCCCCAAAACTGAAAAATGACTAAAATACTCCAGTAACTCAAAAATTACCAAAACAACCCCCGAAACCTAAAAATGACCAAAATACCATCGAAATATAAAAATTACCAAAATAACCCCCGAAACCTAAAAACGACCAGAATACTCTCGAAACCAAAAAAATTGCCAGAATACCTCCGAAACCTAAAAAATGACCAAATTACCCCTAAAGCAAAAAATTAAAAAACATATCCCCAAAACTGAAAAATGACTAAAATACTCCAGAAACTCAAAAATTACCAAAACAACCCCCGAAACCTAAAAATGACCAAAATACCATCGAAATATAAAAATTACCAAAATAACCACGAAACCTAAAAATGACCAGAATACTCTCGAAACCAAAAAAATTGCCAGAATACCTCCGAAACCTAAAAAATGACCAAATTACCCCCGAAACCAAAAAATTTAAAAAAATATCCCCAAAACTTAAAAATGACTAAAATACAACCAAAACCCAAAAAACGAAAAAAAAAATACTCCCGAAACTCAAAAATTACCAAAATAACCCCCGAAACCTAAAAATAACCAAAATAATCTAGAAACCAAAGAAATGACCAAAATACCCCCGAAACCCAAAAAATTACCAAAATACCATCGAAACATAAAAATTACAAAAATAACCCCCGAAAACTAAAAATGACCAGAATACTCTCGAAACCAAAAAATTAAAAAAAATATCCCCAAAACTGAAAAATGACTAAAATACAACCAAAACCCAAAAAATGACAAAAATACTCCCGAAACTCAAAAATTACCAAAACAACCCCCGAAACCTAAAAATGACCAAAATACTCTCGAAACCAAAAAAAATTCAAGAATACCTCCGAAATCTAAAAAATAACCCAAATACCCCCGAAATCCAAAAAATGACCAAAATACTCTCGAAACCAAAAAAATGGCCAAATTACCCCCGAAACCAAAAAATTAAAAAAAATATCTCCGAAACTGAAAAATGACTAAAATACAACGAAAACCCAAAAAACGACAAAAATACTCCCGAAACTCAAAAATTACCAAAATAACCCCCGAAACCTAAAAATGACCAAAATACTCTAGAAACCAAAAAAATTACCAGAATACTTCCGAAACCCAAGAAATGACAAAAATACCATCGAAAACTAAAAATTACGAAAATAACACCCGAAACCTAAAAATGACCAGAATAATCTCGAAACCAAAAAAATTAAGAGAATACCTCCGAAACCAAAAAAATGACCAAATTACCCCCGAAACCAAAAAATTAAAAAAAATATCCCCAAAACTGAAAAATGACTAAAATACAACCAAAACCCAAAAAAACGACATAAATACTCCCGAAACTCAAAAATTACCAAAACAACCCCCGAAACCCAAAAATGACCAAAATACTCTCGAAACCAAAAAAATTACCAGAATACCTCCGAAACCCTAGAAATGACCAAAATACCATCGAAACCTAAAAATTTCGAAAATAACCACCGAAACCTAAAAATGACCAGAATACTCTCGAAACCAAAAAAATAACGAGAATACCTCCGAAACCAAAAAAATGACCAAATTACCCCCGAATCCAAAAATTTTAAAAAAATATCCCCCAAAACAGAAAAATGACTAAAATACAACAAAAACCCAAAAAATGACAAAAATACTCCCGAAACTCAAAAATTACCAAAACAACTCCCGAAACTAAAAATTAACAAAATACTCTCGAAACAAAAAAAAATTATCAGAATACCTCCGAAATCCAAGAAATGACCAAAATACCCCCGAAACCCATAAAATGACCAAAATACCATCGAAACATAAAAATTACGAAAATAACCCCCGAAACCTAAAAATGACCAAAATACTCTCGAAACCAAAAAAATTACCAGAATACCTTCGAAACAAAAAAAATGACCAAAATACCCCCGAAACCCGAAAAATGACCAAAATACCATCGAAACATAAAAATGACGAAAATAACTTCCGAAACCTAAAAATGACCAGAATACTCTCGAAACCAAAAAAATAACGAGAATACCTCCGAAACCAAAAAAATGACCAAATTACCCCCGAAACGAAAAAATTAAAAAAAATATCCCCAAAACTGAAAAATGACTAAAATACAACCAAAACCCAAAAAAACGACAAAAATACTCCCGAAACTCAAAAATTACCAAAACAACCCCCGAAACCTAAAAATGACCAAAATACTCTCGAAACCTAAAAAATTACCAGAATACCTCCGTAATCCAAGAAATGGCCAAAATACCCCCGAAACCCAAAAAATAACCAAAATACCCCTGAATCAAAAAAATTAAAAAAAATATCCCCAAAACTGAAAAATGACTAAAATACAACCAAAACCCAAAAAACGAAAAAAATACTCCCGAAACTCAAAAATTACCAAAACAACCCCCGAAACCTAAAAATGACCAAAATACTCTCGAAACCAAAATAATTACCAGAATACCTCCGAAACCCAAGAAATGACCAAAATACCCCCGAAACCCAAAGAATGACCAAAGTACCATCAAAACATGAAAATTACCAGAATACCTCCGAAACCAAAAAAAATGACCCAAATACCCCCGAAACAAAAAAATTAAAAAAAATATCCCAGAAACTGAAAAATGATTAAAAATACAACCAAAACCCAAAAAATAACAAAAATACTCCCGAAACTCAAAAATTACCAAAACAACCCTCGAAACCTAAAAATGAACAAAATACATCCAAAACCCAAAAAACGACTAAAATACATCCGAAACTCAAAAATTACCAAAATAACGCTCGAAACCTAAAAATGACCAGAATACTCCCGAAACCAAAAAAATTACTAGAATACCTCCGAAACCAAAAAAATGACCAAATTACCCTCGAAACCAAAAAATTAAAAAAAATACCCCCGAAACTGAAAAATGACTAAAATACAACCAAAACCCAAAAAACGACAAAAACACTCCCGAAACTTAAAAATTACGAAAATAACCCCTGAAACCTTAAAATGGCAAAATATTCTCGAAACCCAGAAAATTACCAGAGTACCCCCGAAACCAAAAAAAGGACCAAAATTCCCCCGAAACAAAAAAATTTTAAAAAATATCCCCGAAACTGAAAAAAGACTAAAATACATCCAAAACCCAAAAAACGAAAAAAATACACCCGAAACTCAAAAATCACCAAAATAACCCACGAAACCTAAAAATGGCCAAAATACTCTAGAAACCAAAAAAATTACCAGAATACCTCCGAAACCCAAGAAACGACCGAAATACCCCCGAAACCCAAAAAATGACCAAAATACCAACGACACATTAAAATTACGAAAATAACCCCCGAAACCTAAAAAATGACCAAATTACCCCCGATACCAAAAAATTAAAAAAATATCCCCAAAACTGAAAAATGACTAAGATACATCCATAACCCAAAAAATGACAAAAATACTCCCGAAACTCAAAAATTAACAAAATAATCCCCGAAACCAAAAAATGACCAAAATACTCTCGAAACCAAAAAAATTACCAGAATACCTCCGAAACCCATGAAATGACCAAAATACCCCCGAAACCCAAAAAATGACCAAAATACCATCGAAACATAAAAATTACGAAAATGACCCCTGAAACCTAAAAATGACCAGAATACTCTCGAAACCAAAAAAATAACGGGAATACCTCCGAAACCAAAAAAATGACCAAAATACCCCTGAAACCAAAAAATTAAAAAAAAATATCGCCGAAACTAAAAAATGGCTAAAGTAAATCCAAAACCCAAAATACTCTCGAAATTGAAAAATTACCAAAACAACCCCCGGAACCTAAAAATGACCAAAATAGTCTCGAAACCAAAAAAATGACCCAATAACCCCCGAAACCAAAAAATTAAAAAAAATATCCGCAAAACTGAAAAATGACTAAAATACAACCAAAACCCAAAAAACGACTAAAATACTCCCGAAACTCAAAAATTTCCAAAACAACCACCGAAACCTAAAAATGACCAGAATACTCTCGAAACCAAACAAATTACCAGAATACCTCCGAAATCAAAAAAATGACCAATTTACCCCCGAAACTTAAAAATATCTAAAATACAACCAAAACCCAAAAAACGACAAAAATAATCCCGAAACTTAAAAATTACGAAAATAACCCCCGAAACCATAAAATGACAAAATATTCTCGAAACCCAAAAAATTACCAGAATACCCCCGAAACCAAGAAAATGACCAAAATACCCCCGAAACAAAAAAATTTAAAAAAATATCCCCAAAACTGAAAAATGACTAAAATACATCCAAAACCCAAAAAACAAAAAAAATACTCTCGAAACTCAATAATTACCAAAACAACATCGAAACATAAAAATTACGAAAATAACCCCCGAAAACTAAAAATGACCAGAATACCTCCAAAACCTAAAAAATGACCAAATTACCCCCGAAACCAAAAAATTAAAAAAATATACCCAAAACTGAAAAATGACTAAAATACATCCATAACCCAAAAAACGACAAAATTACTCCCGAAACTCAAAAATTACCAAAACAACCCCTGAAACCTAAAAATGACCAAAATACCCTCGAAACAAAAAAAAATTACCAGAATACCTCCGAAACCAAAAAAATGACCAAAATATCCCCGAAAATGGAAAATGACTAAAATAAATCCAAAACCCAAAAAACGACGAAAATACTCCCGAAACTGAAAAATTACCAAATCAACCCCCGAAACCTAAAAATGACCAAAATACTCTCGAAACTAAAAAAATGACCAAATTACCCCCGAAACCCAAAAATTAAAAAAAATATCCGCAAAACTGTAAAATGACTAAAATACAACCAAAACCCAAAAAATGACGAAAATACTCCCGAAACTGAAAAATTAGCAGAATACCTCTGAAACCAAAAAAATGACCAAAATACCCCTGAAACCAAAAAAATTAAAAAAAATATCTCCGAAACTGAAAAATGACTAAAATAAATCCAAAACACAAAAAACGACGAAAATACTCCCGAAACTGAAAAATTACCAAAACAACCCCCGAAACCTAAAAATGACAAAAATACTCTCGAAACCAAAAAAATGACCAAATTACCCCCGAAACCAAAAAATTAAAAAAAATATCCGCAAAACTGAAAAATGACTAAAATACAACCAAAACCCAAAAAACGAAAAAATACTCCCAAAACTCAAAAATTACCAAAACAACCCCCGAAACCTAAAAATGAACAAAATACTCTCGAAACCAAAAAAATTACCAGAATACCTCCGAAACCCAAGAAATGACCAAAATACCCCCCAAACCAAAAAAATGCCCAAAATACCATCGAAACATAAAAATTACGAAAATAACCTCCGAAACCAAAAAAATGACCAAAATACCCCCGAAACAAAAAAATTTAAATAAATATCCCCAAAACTGAAAAATGACTAAAATAAATCCAAAACCCAAAAAACGACGAAAATACTCCCGAAACTGAAAAATTACCAAAACAACCCCCGAAACCTAAAAATGACAAAAATACTCTAGAAACCAAAAAAACGACCAAAATACCCCCGAAACAAAAAAATTTAAAAAAATATCCCCAAAACTGAAAAATGACTAAAATACATCCAAAACCCACAAAACGAAAAAAATACTCCCGAAACTCAAAAATTACCAAAACAACCCCCGAAACATAAAAATGACCAAAATACTCTCGAAACCAAAAAAATTACCAGAATACCTCCGAAACCAAAAAAATGACCAAAATACCCTCGAAACATAAAAATTATTAAAATAATCCCCGAAACCTAAAAATGACCAAAGTACTCTCGAAACTAAAAAAATTACCAGAATACCTCCGAAACCCAAGAAATGACCAAAATACCCCTGAAACCCAAAAAATGACCAAAATACCATCGAAACATAAAAATTACGAAAATGACCCCCGAAACATAAAAATGACCAAAATACTCTCGAAACCAAAAAAATTATCAGAATACATCCGAAACCAAAAAAATGACCAAAATACCCCTGAAACCAAAAAATTAAAAAAAAAATATCCCCGAAACTGAAAAATGACTAAAATACATCCAAAACTCACAAAACGAAAAATACACTCCCGAAACTCAAAAATTACCAAAACAACCCCCGAAACCTAAAAATGACCAAAATACTCTCGAAACCAAAAAAATTACTAGAATACCTCCGAAACCCAAGAAATGACCAAAATACCCCCGAAACCTGAAAAATGACCAAAATACCATCGAAACATAAAAATTACGAAAATGACCCCCGAAACATAAAAATGACCAAAATACTCTCGAAACCAAAAAAATTACCAGAATACCTCCGAAACCAAAAAAAATTACCAAAATACCCCTGAAACCAAATAATTAAAAAAAATATCTCCGAAACTGAAAAATGACTAAAATAAATCCAGAACCCAAAAAACGACGAAAATACTCCCGAAACTGAAAAATTACCAAAACAACCCCCGAAACCTAAAAATGAAAAAAATACTCTCGAAACCAAAAAAATGACCAAATTACCCCTGAAACCAAAAAATTAAAAAAAATATCCGCAAAACTGAAAAATGACTAAAATACAACCAAAACCCAAAAAACGACAAAAATACTCCCAAAACACAAAAATTACCAAAACAACCCCCGAAACCTAAAAATGACCAAAATACTCTCAAAACCAAAAAAATTACCAGAACACCTCCGAAACCCATGAAATGACCAAAATACCCCCGAAACCCAAAAAATGACCAAAATACCATCGAAACATAAAAATTCAGAAAATGACCCCCGAAACCTAAAAATGACCAGAATACTCTCGAAACCGAAAAAATAACGGGAATACCTCCGAAACCAAAAAAATGACTAAAATACCCCCGAAACCAAAAAATTAAAAAAAATATCCCCAAAACTGAAAAATGACTAAAATACAACCAAAACCCAAAAAACGACGAAAATACTCCCGAAACTGAAAAATTACCAAAACAACCCCCGAAACCTAAAAATGAACAAAATACTCTCGAAACCAAAAAATCTATCAGAATACCTCCGAAACCCAAGAAATGACCAAAATACCCCCCAAACCCAAAAAATGCCCAAAATACCATCGAAACATAAAAATTACGAAAATAACCTCCGAAACCAAAAAAATGACCAAAATACCCCCGAAACAATAAAATTTAAAAAAATATCCCCAAAACTGAAAAATGACTAAAATAAATCCAAAACCTAAAAAACGACGAAAATACTCCCGAAACTGAAAAATTACCAAAACAACCCCCGAAACCTAAAAATGACAAAAATAATCTCGAAACCAAAAAAATGACCAAAATACCCCCGAAACAAAAAAATTTAAAAAAATATCCCCAAAACTGAAAAATGACTAAAATACATCCAAAACCCACAAAACGAAAAAAATACTCCCGAAACTCAAAAATTACCAAAACAACCCCCGAAACCAAAAAATGACCAAAATATTCTCGAAACCAAAAAAATTACCAGAATACCTCCAAAACCCAAGAAATGACCAAAATACCCCCGAAACCCAAAAAATGACCAAAATATCATAGAAACATAAAAATTACGAAAATGACCCCCGAAACATAAAAATGACCAAAGTACTCTTGAAACCAAAAAAATTACCAGAATACATCCGAAACCAAAAAAATGACCAAAATACCCTTGAAACCAAAAAATTAAAAAAAATATCCCCGAAACTGAAAAATGACTAAAATAAATCCAAAACCCAAAAAACGACAAAATTCCTCCGAAACTGAAAAATTACCAAAACAACCCCCGAAACCTAAAAATGACCAAAATACTCTCGAAACCAAAAAAAATGACCAAATTACCCCCGAAACCAAAAAATTAAAAAAAATATCCGCAAAACTGAAAAATGACTAAAATACAACCAAAACCCAAAAAAGGACAAAAATACTCCCGAAACTCAAATATTTCCAAAACAACCAACGAAACCTAAAAATGACCAAAATACTCGCGAAACCTAAAAAATTACCAAAATACCCCCGAAACAAAAAAATTTAAAAAAATATCCCCAAAATTGAAACCAAAATACTCTCGAAACCAAAAAAATTACCAGAATACCTCCGAAATTCAAGAAATGACCAAAATACCCCCGAAACCCAAAAAATGACAAAAATACCATCGAAACATAAAAATTACGAAAATGACCCCCGAAACATAAAAATGACCAAAATACTCTTGAAACCAAAAAAATTACGGGAATACCTCCGAAACCAAAAAAATGACCAAAATACCCCAGAAACCAAAAAATTAAAAAAAATATCCCCAAAACTAAAAAATGACTAAAGTACAACCAAAACCCAAAAAACGACAAAAATACTACCGAAACTGAAAAATTACCAAAACAACCCCCGAAACCTAAAAATGACCAAAATACTCTCGAAACCAAAAAAATGACCAAATTACCCCCGAAACCAAAAAATTAAAAAAAAATATCCGCAAAACTGAAAAATGACTAAAATACAACCAAAACCCAAAAAACGACAAAAATACTCCCAAAACTCAAAAATTTCCAAAACAACCAACGAAACCTAAAAATGACCAAAATACTCACGAAACCTAAAAAATTACCAGAATACCTCCGAAACCAAAAAATTAAAAAAAAATATCCCCGAAACTGAAAATGACTAAAATAAATCCAAAACCCAAAAAACGAAAAAAATACTCCCGAAACTCAAAAATTACCAAAACAACCCCCGAAACCTAAAAATGAATAAAATACTCTCGAAAACAAAAAAATTACCAGAATACCTCTGAAACCCATGAAATGACCAAAATACCCGCGAAACCCAAAAAATGACCAAAATACCATCGAAACAAAATGACCAAAATAAACTAGAAACCAAAAAAATTACGGGAATACCTCCGAAACCAAAAAAAATGACCAAAATATCCCTGAAACCAAAAAATTAAAAAAAAATATCCCCGAAACTGAAAAATGACTAAAATAAATCCAAAACCCAAAAAACGACGAAAATACTCCCGAAACTAAAAAATTACCAAAACAACCCCCGAAACCTAAAAATGAACAAAATACTCTCGAAACAAAAAAAATTACCAGAATACCTCTGAAACCATAGAATTGACCAAAATACCCTTCAAACCCCAAAAAATGCCAAAAATACCATCGAAACATAAAAATTACGAAAATAACCTCCGAAACCGAAAAAATGACCAAAATACTCTCGAAACCAAAAAAATTACCAGAATACCTCCGAAACCAAAAAAATTACCAAAATACCCCTGAAACCAAAAAATTAAAAAAATATCTTCGAAACTGAAAAATGACTAAAATAAATCCAAAACCCAAAAAACGACGAAAATACACCCGAAACTGAAAAATTACCAAAACAACCCCCGAAACCTAAAAATGACAAAAATACTCTCGAAACCAAAAAAATGACCAAATTACCCCCGAAACCAAAAAATTAAAAAAAATATCCGCAAAACTGAAAAATGACTAAAATACAACCAAAACCCAAAAAACGACAAAAATACTCCCAAAACTCAAAAATTACCAAAACAACCCCCTAAACCTAAAAATGAACAAAATACTCTCGAAACCAAAAAAATTACCAGAATATCTCCGAAACCCAAGAAATGACCAAAATACCCCCCAAACCCAAAAAATGCCCAAAATACCATCGAAACATAAAAATTACGAAAATGACCCCCGAAACATAAAAATGACCAAAATACCCCCGAAACAAAAAAATTTAAATAAATATCCCCAAAACTGAAAAATGACTAAAATAAATCCAAAACCCAAAAAACGACGAAAATACTCCCGAAACTGAAAAATTACCAAAACAACCCCCGAAACCTAAAAATGACAAAAATACTCTCGAAACCAAAAAAATGACCAAAATACCCCCGAAACAAAAAAATTTAAAAAAATATCCCCAAAACTGAAAAATGACTAAAATACATCCAAAACCCACAAAACGAAAAAAATACTCCCGAAACTCAAAAATTACCAAAACAACCCCCGAAACCTAAAAATGACCAAAATAATCTCGAAACCAAAAAAATTACCAGAATACCTCCGAAACCCAAGAAATGACAAAATACCCCCGAAAACCAAAAAATGACCAAAATACCATCGAAACATAAAAATTACGAAAATGACCCCCGAAACCTAAAAATGACCAGAACATTCTCGAAACCAAAAAAATAACGGGAATACCTCCGAAACCAAAAAAATGACCAAAATACCCCCGAAATCAGAAAATTAAAAAAAATATAACCAAAACTGAAAAATGACTAAAATACAACCAAAACCCAGAAAACGACAAAAATACTCCTGAGACTCAAAAATTTCCAAAACAACCCCCGAAACCGTAAAATGAACAAAATACTCTCGAAACCAAAAAAATGACCAAAATACCCCCGAAACAAAAAAATTAAAAAAAATATTCCCGAAACTGAAAAATGACTAAAATACATCCAAAACCCAAAAAACGACAAAAATACTCCCGAAACTCAAAAATTACCAAAACAACCCCCGAAACCTAAAAATGACCAAAATACTCTAGAAACCAAAAAAATTACCAGAATACCTCTGAAACCCAAGAAATGACCAAAATACCCCCCAAACCCAAAAAATGCCCAAAATACCATCGAAACATAAAAATTACGAAAATAACTTCCGAAACCAAAAAAATGACCAAAATACACCCGAAACAAAAAAATTTTAAAAAATATCCCCAAAACTGAAAAATGACTAAAATACATCCAAAACCCACAATACGAAAAAAAAAAACTCCCGAAACTCAAAAATTACTAAAACAACCCTCGAAACCTAAAAATGACCAAAATAATCTCGAAGCCAAAAAAATTACCAGAATACCTCCGAAACCCAAGAAATGACCAAAATACCATCGAAACATAAAAATTACGAAAATGACCCCCGAAACCTAAAAATGACCAGAATACTCTCGAAACCAAAAAAATAACGGGAATACCTCCGAAACAAAAAAAAAATGACCAAAATACCCCCGAAACCAAAAAATGACCAAAATACCTTCGAAACATAAAAATTACGAAAATGACCCCCGAAACCTAAAAATGACCAGAACACTCTCGAAACCAAAAAAATAACAGGAATACCTCCGAAACCAAAAAAATGACCAAAATACCCCCGAAACCAAAAAATTAAAAAAAATATCCCAAAAACTGAAAAATGACTAAAATACAACCAAAACCCAAAAAACAACAAAAATACTCCCGAAACTCAAAAATTACCAAAACAACCCCCGAAACCTAAAAATGACCAAAATACTCTCGAAACCAAAAAAATTACCAGAATACCTCCGAAACCCAAGAAATGACCAAAATACCCCCGAAAACAAAAAAATGACCAGAATACTCTCGAAACCAAAAAAATTACGGGAATACCTCCGAAACCAAAAAAATGAACAAAATATCCCCGAAACCAAAAAATTAAAAAAAAATATCCCCAAAACTGAAAAATGACTAAAATACAGCCAAAACCCAAAAAGTGACAAAAACACTCCCGAAACTCAAAAATTACCAAAACAACCCCCGAAACCTAAAAATGACCAAAATACTCTCGAAACCAAAAAAATTACCAGAATACCTCCGAAACGCAAGAAATGAACAAAATACCCCCGAAACCCAAAAAATGACCAAAATACCATCGAAACATAAAAATTACGAAAATAACTTCCGAAGCCAAAAAAATGACCAAAATACCCCCGAAACAAAAAAATTTTAAAAAATATCCCCAAAACTGAAAAATGACTAAAATACATCCAAAACCCACAATACGAAAAAAATACTCCCGAAACTCAAAAATTACCAAAACAACCCCCGAAACCTAAAAATGACCAAAATAATCTCGAAGCCAAAAAAATTACCAGAATACCTCCGAAACCCAAGAAATGACCAAAATACCCCCGAAAACCAAAAAATGACCAAAATACCATCGAAACATAAAAATTACGAAAATGACCCCCGAAACCTAAAAATGACTAGAACACTCTCGAAACCAAAAAAATAACGGGAATACCTCCGAAACCAAAAAAATGACCAAAATACCCCCGAAACAAAAAAATTTAAAAAAATATCCCCAAAACTGAAAATTGACTAAAATACATCCAAAACCCACAAAACGAAAAAAATACTCCCGAAACTCAAAAATTACCAAAACAAGCCCCGAAACCTAAAAATGACCAAAATACTCTCGAGACCAAAAAAATTACCAGAATACCTCCGAAACCCAAGAAATGACCAAAATACCCCCGAAAACAAAAAAATGACCAAAATACCATCGAAAAATAAAAATTACGAAAATGACCCCCGAAACCTAAAAATGACCAGAATACTCTCGAAACCAAAAAAATTACGGGAATACCTCCGAAACCAAAAAAATGACCAAAATACCCCTGAAACCAAAAAATTAAAAAAAAATATCCCCGAAACTGAAAAATGACTAAAATAAATCCAAAACCCAAAAATGACGAAAATACTCCCTGATGAGAATCAACAAGCTTTCAAGGATCCATTGCAAGTTCCAGTTGGGCCAATTACAAGAGCAAGATCCAAGAAGATCAAAGAAGCACTAAATGGGCTGATTCAAGGGATTTGGGCTGATTCACATTTCAAGCTGGGCCCAAAAGAAGATGAAGGCCTAATAAATTTAATCCAAGCTATTGAGGGCTGATCTGACGTAATTGGGCGTTATTTATGGCAAAGATTTATGACTGATTGACTTTCCAGCTCTAAATCAGTTAATAGATACTTTTCCTAATTTAGATCTTCTAATTTTGGACCAGATCTTCCTTAATTTTAGGCTTTTATTATTTAGAACGTTTTTTAGGGTTTTTCCTATTTTGGATCTGCTACTTTCAGACCAAATCAGGTTTTATTTAGGGTTTTATTATTTAGCACATTTTTTAGGTTTTCTACATTCAGCCATTCCTTGTAATAGAAGGATTAGGTTTTCCTCATTCAGCCATGCCTTATAAATAGCATGCACTCCTTGTAATAGATGAATTATTGAATAAAAATCAGAAAAGGTGAGGCTTTGCTCTTCTCTTTGGTTCTTCAAGAACTGTGAACTTATCAAGGATTCTTCCTTGTGGCGTTCAAACTTATACCTTTGGTTCGTGATTCTTTTATAATCATTGGGTCAAGGTTCTTTTACTTATACCTTTGGTTCGCGTTTCTCTAATAAACGTTGGGTCTAGGTTTTCTATCAAATCTGAATTTTAGCTTTCTTGGGCAATATTCCAATATTGTTTGTTGGGTCTCAAAGCGAGTCCGTTGAGGTTCGCATCACTCCCGAAACTGAAAAATTACCAAAACAACCCCCGAAACCTAAAAATGAAGAAAATACTCTCGAAACCAAAAAAATTACCAGAATACCTCCGAAACCCAAGAAATGACCAAAATACCCCCCAAACCCAAAAAATGCCCAAGATACCATCGAAACATAAAAATTACGAAAATAACCTCCGAAACCAAAAAAATGACCAAAATACCCCCGAAACAAAAAAATTTAAAAAAATATCCCCAAAACTGAAAAATGACTAAAATACATCCAAAACCCACAAAACGAAAAAAATACTCCCGAAACTCAAAAATTACCAAAACAATCCCAGAAACCTAAAAAAGACCAAAATAATCTCGAAACCAAAAAAATTACCAGAATACCTCCGAAACCCAAGAAATAAACAAAATACCCCCGAAACCCAAAAAATGACAAAAATACCATCGAAACATAAAAATTACGAAAATGACCCCCGAAACCTAAAAATGACCAGAATACTCTCGAAACCAAAAAAATTACGGGAATACCTCCGAAACCAAAAAAATGACCAAAATACACCCGAAACCAAAAAATTAAAAAAATATCCCCGAAACTGAAAAATGACTAAAATAAATCCAAAACCCAAAAAACGACAAAAATACTCCCGAAACTGAAAAATTACCAAAACAACCCCCGAAACCAAAAAATGACCAAAATACTCTTGAAACC
This sequence comes from Lithocarpus polystachyus, assembly GCA_033629205.1. Classification (NCBI taxonomy): domain Eukaryota; kingdom Viridiplantae; phylum Streptophyta; class Magnoliopsida; order Fagales; family Fagaceae; genus Lithocarpus; species Lithocarpus polystachyus. The sequence goes on along the minus strand of CM066167.1, from coordinate 27,756,858 downwards.
AAAAAAATTACCAGAATACCTCCGAAACCCAAGAAATGACCAAAATACCCCCCAAACCAAAAAAATGCCCAAAATACCATCGAAACATAAAAATTACGAAAATAACTTCCGAAACCAAAAAAATGACCAAAATACCCTCGAAATAAAAAAATTTTAAAAAATATCCCCAAAACTGAAAAATGACTAAAATACATCCAAAACCCACAAAACGAAAAAAATACTCCCGAAACTCAAAAATTACCAAAACAAAAACCGAAACCTAAAAATGACCAAAACAATCTCGAAGCCAAAAAAATTACCAGAATACCTCCGAAACCCAAGAAATGACCAAAATACCCCCGAAAACCAAAAAATGACCAAAAAACCGTCGAAACATAAAAATTACGAAAATGACCCCCGAAACCTAAAAATGACCAGAACACTCTCGAAACCAAAAAAATAACGGGAATACCTCCGAAACCAAAAAATTAAAAAAAATATAACCAAAACAGAAAAATGACTAAAATCCAACCAAAACCCAAAAAACGACAAAAATACTCCCGAAACTCAAAAATTTCCAAAACAACCCCCGAAACCTAAAAATGAACAAAATACTCTCGAAACCAAAAAATGTCCAAAATACCCCTGAAACCAAAAAATTAAAAAAAATATCCCCGAAACTGAAAAATGACTAAAATAAATCCAAAATCCAAAAAACGACAAAAACACTCCCGAAACTCAAAAATTACCAAAACAACCCCCGAAACCTAAAAATGACCAAAATAATCTCGAAGCCAAAAAAATTACCAGAATACCTCCGAAACCCAAGAAATGAACAAAATACCCCCGAAAAAAAAAAATGACCAAAATACCATCGAAACATAAAAATTACGAAAATGACCCCCGAAACCTAAAAATGACGAGAATAATCTCGAAACCAAAAAAATAACGGGAATACCTCCGAAACCAAAAAAATGAGAAAAATACCCCCGAAACCAAAAAATTAAAAAAAATATCCCCAAAACTGAAAAATGACTAAAATGCAACCAAAACCCAAAAAACAACAAAAATACTCCCGAAACTCAAAAATTACCAAAACAACCCCCGAAACCTAAAAATGACCAAAATACGCTCGAAACCAAAAAAATTACCAGAATACCTCCGAAACCCAAGAAATGACCAAAATACCCCCGAAAACAAAAAAATGACCAGAATACTCTCGAAACCAAAAAAACTACGGGAATACCTCCGAAACCAAAAAAATGACCAAAATATCCCCGAAACCAAAAAATTAAAAAAAATATCCCCAAAACTGAAAAATGACTAAAATACAACCAAAACCCAAAAAGTGACAAAAACACTCCCGAAACTCAAAAATTACCAAAACAACCCCCGAAACCTAAAAATGACCAAAATATTCTCGAAACCAAAAAAATTACCAGAATACCTCCGAAACCCGAGAAATGAACAAAATATCCCCGAAACCCAAAAAATGACCAAAATACCATCGAAACATAAAAATTACGAAAATGACCCCCGAAACCTAAAATTGACCAGAATACTCTCGAAACCAAAAAAATAACGGGAATACCTCCGAAACCAAAAAAATGACCAAAATACCCCCGAAACCAAAAAATTAAAAAAAATATCCCCAAAACTGAAAAATGACTAAAATACAACCAAAACCCAAAAAGTGACAAAAACACTCCCGAAACTCAAAAATTACCAAAACAACCCCGAAACCTAAAAATGACCAAAATACTCTCGAAACCAAAAAAATAAACAGAATACCTCCGAAACCCAAGAAATGAACAAAATACCCCCGAAACCCAAAAAATGACCAAAATACCATCGAAAAATAAAAATTACGAAAATGACCCCAGAAACCTAAAAATGACCAGAATACTCTCGAAACCAAAAAAATTACGGGAATACCTCCGAAACCAAAAAAATGACCAAAATACCCCTGAAACCAAAAAATTAAAAAAATATCCCCGAAACTGAAAAATGACTAAAATAAATCCAAAACCCAAAAAACGACGAAAATACTCCCGAAACTGAAAAATTACCAAAACAACCCCCGAAACCTAAAAATGAAGAAAATACTCTCGAAACCAAAAAAATTACCAGAATACCTCCGAAACCCAAGAAATGACCAAAATACCCCCCAAACCCAAAAAATGCCCAAGATACCATCGAAACATAAAAATTACGAAAATAACCTCCGAAACCAAAAAAATGACCAAAATACCCCCGAAACAAAAAAAATTTAAAAAAATATCCCCAAAACTGAAAAATGACTAAAATACATCCAAAACCTTCAAAACGAAAAAAATACTCCCGAAACTCAAAAATTACCAGAACAACCCCAGAAACCTAAAAATGACCAAAATAATCTCGAAGCCAAAAAAATTACCAGAATACCTCCGAAACCCAAGAAATAAACAAAATACCCCCGAAACCCAAAAAATGACCAAAATACCATCGAAACATAAAAATTACGAAAATGACCCCCGAAACCTAAAAATGACCAGAATACTCTCGAAACCAAAAAAATTACGGGAATCAGTAGGCTGAATGCTCCGGCTTCGGTGGCGATCAGTGTTTGCAATGACCTGTAAGGAAGAAGACAATCAAAGGGTGACCGGGGTTGACCGGCCAAAACTCCTCCGATGGTGAAGTCAGTTCCTTAGAAAATAATGTTCGGACTTGGAGGGAAGCGACGTTATTCAAAACTTACTTTCATTTGGAGTAGGCCGGTCTTTATATAGTGAACCTTAGAGCGGTTATTCGCTTTGTAACTGCTCCAAGGTTTGTGGACATCGTCATAACTTCCTCAACGGCTATGAAAGTTATTAACCGCTGAAGGGAGTTAAGCATTTGAGGTAATTGCGGCGACATCTACGGGTCTGGTTCTTTCTCCTGAACTCTGCGCTTAGGTGTGTAGATGGAAGTCGAACCTCGATAGTTTCTAAGGGTCATATGGTCGTCCGTACACTTCGTCTATGGACGGCTCCTTCGTTCACGGAAGGTGGACTTGAATTCTCCCGAATGGTTCATGGACGACCCTTATGGACGATCAGGAGATAGTCATTTCGTCATTCCCATCAGTTGCCCCCTTGTCCAAGGGTCGTCCAAGGTCGTCATGGGTTGGACGTTTTTATGGTGATGATTTTTTTTTTTTTTTTTTTTTTTTACTGGGCTAGGTGTAAATATGTCATTGGTTGACCTGCCTCGTCGATTGCTCTTCCCAAAGAAACTGCCACGTGTCGCCTTTTGAGTGGTGGGCGTCGCTTCGCTGACCTCCCCTCTGGGGCCTATAAATAGGTACATTCCCATTCTTGCCCCTCACCTTTTTCATAATCTCTTCCGCTATCTCGTCCAAGAGTCTCGTCTTGCACTCGTCCTTAATCTGTCAGGTATTCCTTTTTCCTTTAGGTTTCTTAATCCTTCATTTGTCATGTCGTCATCTAACAGTAGTTTAGAAAGAGAGGTAGACGAGTATCAGGACGATTCAGTAGGGAGTTATGAGAGTGGTGAGGGAAGTATTAGCTATAGCAGCACCTCCTCAGACGAGCCTTACTTGTCTGGGGTTCCTGGTATTCCTTTAGACGAATTCCAGGAACTGCAACGTAGGAAGGCCTCTGGGGCTGGGACTAGCTCGTCCAGAGAACCAATGAGCCCTGCTTTAGACGAGGAGGAGGAGGAGGAGAATGTAATTTATAGCTGTGCTCCTGAAGTAGCGTCCACTTTAGACGCCTTGAAATTAAAAACCCTTGTAGATAGATACCAGATTCCTAGGGAGTTCCAACCTCGTCTACCCAAGGAAGGTGAATGGTGTTGTTCTCCTTCGTCTGGTTTGGGGGTATACACATCTTACCTTTTAGCTGGCCTTAGGTTTCCTTTGAATTCTTTTTGTAGAGGTCTTCTTCACAGGTTGGGTATTGGACCTAACCAGCTCAACCCCAATGGATGGAGAACAATAGTTGCCATGCAAGTGCTATGGCGTGAGGCGTTGGAAGGGGATCGTCCTATCACAGTGGACGAGTTCCTTTACTGTTACAAACCCTCAGAAATCAAGAAGTCTGCTGGTTTTTACCAGTTCTCGTCCAGAGGCTCCCCCTATAGTTTGATTAAGGGTCGTAGCTCGTCGGACAGGCTTTGGAAAGCAGAATTTTTTATTATTTCTGGAAATTGGGCTGGGGACCCAATTGACGTGGCTAATGCCCCCTTTCCACCCTTTACCACCCCTCTAGGTCGTCTTCGTCCTGAGGGTATGTTTCCTTTTCATGTTACTTCATCTTATTTTCTTTTCGTTTTTGTTTATATAATCCATCTTTTTGTCGTCTAACCCTTTTCGTCTATATGTGCAGCTGTTGTTCGTCCAAGCTTAGATAAGTTTCATTTGGACCGTATTGACAGGGCTCGTGTCTTCCCTGGTAGAACTTTCCACGACCTAGTTACTCTAAGTAGTCTAGCTTCGTGGGGTCTTGGACCAGTGCCTTCCGTTGAGAATCTTGCACACGAGGAGAAAACTCGTCGAAGTAAGTGTCGTCCTTTTTCTCATATTTTGTATGGTTTCCTAGTATATCATTTTTAACCTTCTTTGTTGCAGGAATATTTACAATGAGAGAGAATAGGGAGAAAAACGTAACCAGTGGGGACGACGAGATTAATGTTCCTCCAGTCGCTCCAGTCGTCCAGAAGGACGCCGTCCCTGGAGGGAAGAGGAAATCCAAACCTATTTCCAGTTCCGTGGACCTTGGTGACCTTCCAAGTCGTCGAGGCTCCAAGAGACAAAAGTCAGGTACGACTCCTCTTCCCAAAGTTCCCAAGTTCACACCTGCAACGGTCAACTTGGACGATCCTTTGGACGATGTTGAGCCCGTCCAAGTCATTCCTCCCATCCAGACTGATCCTTCTCCTCTTCCGTCCAAGACTCCTCGTAGGCCTCATCCTTCTGAGTCGTCGTCTCAGCGTCCTTCCAACCTGGTGTTGGACGAGGATTATGCCTGGAGGACGTTCAAAGGCATTATCTCTGACAACGAGGTGAACTCGTGTTACAATATGTCTGTCAGAGATTTTGAGCGTTCTTCCATCCATGACCTCTTCAAGGTAAGCCAGTTTTACTCGTCTTTATGTGTTTTCAAGTTCTGAGTAAATTTTGTTAAACTCTTCTTCGTCCATGCACAGGCTATGTCCAAGTTTTACACAGCAAACAACCAGGCTAAAGAACTTGCTGAGGAAGCCAAGACGGCTAAGGGGAAGGCCCAGGAGTTGAACACTGAGGTGTTATTGAAGAAGGGGGAGGTGATCAGGTTGACTGAGGATCTCAACCGTTTGCAAGGGAGTGAGACGAAGCTAAAGGACGAGGTAGAGGAGCTTAGAGTAGATGTTATTGAGAAGGATACTCGCATTGCTCACTTGGAAGGACAAGTTGCTGAGTTTGCCTCGTCCTTGGAAAAAGCACGTGAGGAAGCCGTTGCAGCCTTCAAGAAGTCTGACGAGTACAAGAATCGTCTAGACACCCACTATGCAGCTGGTTACGAGGACTTCCATGCTGACGCCAAGGACGTCTTCCCAGACTTAGACTTTGATTCCTTCAAGCTTCCTCAAGCCACAGAAAGCTCCCTTTTGCCAACAAGTTCCGAGGACGTCAATGTGATGGACGATGCCAACAATGAGGTGATCCAGGACGACCCCAAGTCTGGAGGCAGTGCCCCCAGTGGTTTATCCAAATGAATCTAACTTAGAACTTTTCATTTTATTTTATTAGAAGTGCCCGTTGTTTTGGGCTTTGCCTTTTTCTCTTTCTTTTTGAAATTTATTCAAGTACAATTATCTCATCCAACCTTAGGAACAAGCTTTATATACAATTATTCAGATCAAAACTTAAGGGTTTTTGGGCGTTGGTCGTCCACCCTTTAACTGAATGAATGTCTTTAATTCATTTTTCATGTGTTTTAAATTTGTATATATCGTTCATATTATGCTTATGGCACTGTGGCTCGTCCGTTTATCTCGTCTTGACTTGATGAACGAACTTCTTAATACATTGCCTGAATGATGTAACTCGTCCACTAATGACGTCTTTGGGAGTTCTATTTGTTATTCAAGTTTTGGATGATTATCATTTCAACCATCTTAATATTGTTCCAACATTTTCTCGTCCATGTAGTGGATTGTTATGTTGATTAGACTCGTCCATGGGCTTGTGGTTTTGTTGCACATGCGTTACACGTCCATGACTTCGACGAGTTTTCCTTCGGTTTTATCTCGTCTTGATCTTTGACGGATATAACCTTTTTTATGGATGATTGTTAATTCAACCATCTCAAAACCGTCCCAACATGTTCTCGTCCATGTGCTGGATTGTTATGCTGGTTAGACTCGTCCATGGGTTTGTGGTGTTGTTGCACTCACATTACACGTCCATGACTTCGACGAGTCTTGGTTTTATTTTCCTTGTATTTTTCTTATTTTTAAGGAAAACTTTATAGACGATACATCCCTGCGTCCAAGGAATTTTATTCGTCCTTGCTCTGCCTTGTGTGGATTATTTTGAATGGATTTCACAGATGAAGGCTTTCCATACAATCATACATGTACTTGAAAATACATTACATATATTCTGGAAATTCATTACGTACCCACTCGTCCATAGGCATGGCACATACTTGAGAGTTAGTGCCTTTAGGGAAATAAAAATACAACACAAAGTCGTCCATGACTAACACAACATGCTTATGCACTCAAAACAAAACATAGTAATAGTAAGCAAATTTAAGAAATTTACTGCAAATGAGTCACATCAGGCGCTCATGACTTTCGTCTTACGGCACTTCGTCCATGATCTTCCTTCACTGGTAGTACCTTCTTAGGTGCTCTACATTCCAAGGATGTTCCAGCTTCCGTCCGTCTAGGGCTTCCAGATAGTAGGATCCTTGCCTCTTGAAGTTGACAACCTTATAAGGTCCTTCCCAGTTTGGACCCAGCTTCCCGTGGGCGGGGTTTCTGGTGGCCAACGAAACCCTTTTTAGAACGAGATCTCCAACGTTAAAACGCCGGGGTTTGACCATGGCATCGTACTGCTTCGCCATAAGGTTTTTGTACCTTGCTGGTCTTTGTTCCGCGTCCGTTCTCACCTCGTCCACAAGATCGAGGTTAAGACGAAGTTGTTCCTCGTTTTCTCCGTCTTGGTACTTCGCTACTCTATGGTTGGCCATGTGCACCTCTGCAGGTATGACTGCTTCACTCCCATAAGTTAGTCGGAAAGGAGTCTCTCCTGTGGGAGTCCTCACTGTTGTTCTGTAAGCCCATAAAACGCCGGGTAACTCATCTGGCCATATTCCTTTTGCCCCCTCAAGCCGGGTTTTGATGATTTTCAGCAAGGATCGGTTTGCAACTTCTGCTTGTCCATTTGCTTGTGGGTGGGCGGGTGAGGAATAATGGTTTCTGATTCCCAGTTGTTCACAAAACTCCCTGAAGGGTGTGTTGTCAAACTGCCTTCCATTGTCTGACACCAGAACTCTTGGCACCCCAAATCTGCATACAATGCTCTTCCAGACGAAATTTTTGACATTTTGCTGAGTAATTTTTGCCAAGGGTTCAGCTTCCACCCACTTAGTGAAGTAATCTATACCCACCACCAAGAACTTCATCTGTCGAACCCCTGTTGGAAAGGGGCCTAGTATATCCAAACCCCATTGTGCAAAAGGCCATGGGGCCATCATTGGGGTAAGATACTCTGACGGCTGTCTAGGGATGTTGCTGTAACGCTGACATTGATCACAGACCTTAACATATGCCTTGGCATCAGCTTGGATAGTCGGCCAATAATAACCTGCCCGTACAACTTTATGGACGAGTGATCTCGCTCCTGAGTGGTTGCCACATGCGCCTTCATAAATCTCCCTCAATACGTAGTTCGCTTCGTCTGGAGCTAAACATCTTAAATAAGGCTGGGAGAAACCCCTTTTGTAGAGCATTTCGTCCATCAAGATGTACCTGGCCGATCTGATCCTCAGCTTTCTAGCCTCGTCCTTCCCCTCTAGAAGCCTTCCGTCCCTCAGGTACGATACTATTGGGGTCATCCAATTTTCTTCTCCTTCTATCTGCAATACCTCTGGAAGGTCTATCCGTGGCATATATTGTACTTCATCAACTTCGTCCCCTTCTTCACTCGCTGAGGCTTCCTTCGCCAAAGTATCTGCTTCCATGTTCTCTTCCCTTGGGATTTGAACGAAATCAGCTTCCTTGAACTTTTTCACTAGGCGCATCACTTTGTTCAGGTATTTCTTCATTCGTTCTTCCTTGGCTTCATATGTCCCATTCACTTGGCCCATGACTAACTGAGAGTCACCCATGACGAGTATCGACTCTGCATCTACGGACTTAGCCAATTCTAGTCCTTTAAGAAGGGCCTCATACTCCACTTCGTTGTTAGTAGTTCTATACTGCAAGCGGACCTTGTGCTTCAATTTGTCTCCTTCTGGTGATTGTAGGATAACTCCTATCCCCCCTGCATATAGTGTAGACGATCCGTCTACATGGACGATCCACTTCTTATCCTTGTCCATTCCACCTTCATCCACGTAGCTCGGTGTAAATTCTGCAATGAAATCTGCCAAGGCTTGAGCCTTTATGGCACTTCTTGGCTTGTACCTAATGTCGAATTCACTGGGCTCAACTGCCCACTGGATCAGTCGTCCTGCGGCTTCCAGCCTGTTCATCGCTTTCTTGAGTGGATGGTCTGTCATGACGTTGATGACATGAGCTTGGAAATAATGCCTCATCTTTCTAGAAGCGGTTATTAAAGCGAAAGCCAATTTCTCCATTAGCGGGTAACGTCCTTCCGCTCCTCTAAGTGCTCGACTTGTGTAATACACTGGCTTCTGTACCTTCCCTTCTTCCTTGATCAAAGCTGAACTCACGGCATGTGGAGTCACCGCCAAGTACAAATACAGTTCTTCTCCCAACACGGACGGACTTAGCAGTGGAGCCGTCGTTAGATAGTTCTTAAGATCTTGGAAGGCTTGGTGACATTCGTCCGTCCATTCGAACGCCTTCCTGAGGACCTTGAAGAAGGGCAAACACTTGTCGGTAGCTTTTGATACGAACCTGTTCAATGCTGCAACTCGCCCTGTAAGGGACTGGACTTCCTTGATATTTTTTGGTGGCTCCATGGCTAATATAGCTTGGATCTTATCTGGATTCGCTTCAATTCCCCTCTGTGAAACCATGAACCCTAGAAACTTTCCTGACGACACTTCGAATGCACACTTGGTTGGATTTAGCTTCATTTTATATCGTCTGAGTGTTTCAAATGTTTCTTGAAGGTCGTCCAAGTGCCTTTCCTCGTCCAAGCTCTTCACAAGCATGTCATCGACATACACTTCCACATTCCGTCCTATCTGTGGGCGGAACATATGATTAACCAACCTTTGGTAAGTTGCTCCGGCATTCTTTAAACCAAAGGGCATCACCTTATAACAGAATAGACCCTGACTGGTAACAAAAGAGGTCTTCTCTTGATCTGCCTCGTCCATTTTTATTTGATTGTATCCTGAGAAGGCGTCCATGAAGCTTAGCAACCGATGTCCAGCTGTGGAATCAACCAATTGGTCAATACGCGGCAACGGATAACTATCTTTAGGACACGCCTTATTCAAGTCAGTGAAGTCTACGCACATCCTCCATTTGCCATTCGCCTTCTTCACCATCACGACATTTGCCAACCAGTCCGGATAATAGACTTCCCGGATAAACTCTGCTGTGGTCAGCTTTTGGACCTCTTCCTTGATAGCATTATCTCGCTCGGGGGCGAATACTCTCTTCTTCTGACGAATAGGTTTAAAGGAGGGGTCTACATTCAAGCGGTGAGTAATCACACTTGGATCAATTCCCGGCATATCGTGATGGCTCCATGCAAAAACATCAATACTCTTCCTGAGGAACTGAACGAGGTCCTCTCTTGTCTTCTCTTTCATACTTGTTCCGATTTTGGTACACTTTTCAGGATTGCCTTCATCTAAAGGAACGTCCTGGAGCTCTTCGGTTGGCTCTGCGGCAATTCTGCTTTCCTCAACACTCATTGTCTGCATGTGCTCGTCCATAGCCAATAAAGCTAAATAACACTCCCTCGCTGCTAATTGATCTCCCTGCACCTGCCCTATTCCATGTTCTGTAGGGAATTTGACTGAGAGATGGTAGGTAGATGTTACTGCCTTCCAGCTGTTTAAAGTTGGCCTTCCAACGATGGCGTTATAGGAAGACGAGCAATTCACCACGAGGAAATTCACTTCTTTGGACAGTTGTTGTGGGTATGCTCCCACTACCACTGGCAGAGTAATGGTGCCCAAAGGTTGTACCTTCATTCCTCCAAATCCTACCAATGGTGAGCATACTGGACGAAGCCCTTCCCGTCCCAGCTTCATTTGTTGGAAGGCGGGGTAATACAATATATCAGCCGAACTCCCATTATCCACCAACACCCTTCTGGTGGTGTACCCCGCGATGAGCAAAGTTATGACGATTGCATCGTCATGCGGGTGATGGATTCTTCCAGCTTCTTCGTCCGTGAACGAAATGGTTGACTCGTCTACTGGGCTCGTCCTTCCGGGTCGTCCAGAAAGCTGGACGTTCTGCACCGCCTTCAGGTACGCCTTTTTTGACTTGGAAGAGTTTCCCGCTGAAGTTCCCCCTACGATAACTCTTATTTCTCCAAGTGGGGGTCGTGGTAACTCGTCCATCTTTCCCTTCATCTTCTCATCTTTGTGGTCTCTTCCAACGAAATGTCTCAACTTTCCTTGCCTGATTAGATTCTCTATCTGCTGTTTCAAGTCATAACACTCGTCCGTGTCGTGCCCATGGTCCCTATGGAAACGACAATATTTGCTCTTGTTGCGTTTGTTGGGGTCTCCCTTCATCTTGTCCGGCCACTTCAAGGAAGGATCATCCTTGATCTGCATAAGTACCTGATCAAGTGGGGTATTTAGGGGTGTGTACTGCTGATGCCGTCCTGAAGACGAAACTGTCTTCTTGCTATCTCGCTCCTTCCTCTCTTCCATTCGACCCTTCTTTGGACGAGGACCCTGTTCGGGGTGACGCATGGGGTTTGCATCTGTTTTCTCAGCTCTTTTCCTTTTCTTGGCTATAATAGCGTCTTCTGCATTCATAAAGTTTTGTGCTAAATGGACGAGTTCAGCCATTGTCTGTGGCTCTTGCTCATAAAGCTTGTGGATGAATAAGTCCGAATGAACCCCGTTGTGAAAGGCTGCCAATAGCAGCTTATCATCCATCTCGTCTACAGTCAAGGCCTCTTTGTTAAAGCGAGTGATGAAGGACCGCAAGCTTTCATTTTCTCCTTGTTCTATAATTAATAGGCTGGACGAGGAACGTTTGTGTCTTTGCCCCCCAATGAAATTATTAAGAAACAACTTGCTTAATTCTTCAAAAGAACTTACCGTATTCGGGGGTATCTTACTGAACCACACCCGTGCCGGTCCCTTGAGGGTTGTAGGGAAGGCCCTGCACATGATTTCGTCCGGGACTCCTTGGAGATGCATCGTGGTCTTGAAGGTCGCGATGTGATCGCACGGATCGCGCGTCCCGTCGTATGAATCCAAGGAAGGCATTTTGAATTTGGTGGGCAGAGGGTGACTGTTAATGGAAGTCACAAAAGGAGAGTCCGTACGATGAACCAAGTCATCTACGGGATTCACTCTTCTCATGTTCTCTCTCATTTCGTCCATAGCCTTCTTCATTTGATCCATCTCTTTCTCCAAGTGTGGCACCCTCCGCGAAGCGGTACCTCGAGACTGGTTCTCAGGTTCAGTATTCGCTCTAACTTCTTAATTTTGGGCTTGTCCTTCCACCGGTCTTTCGAAGGGCTGCCTCCTTCTATCAATCTCTCTGGTCAATTCTTGGTTCTGGCGGGTTAACTCCGCCATGGCGGCTGCCATAGACTGCATGTGTTGGATGGAAGGCGGCTGCACGATAGGCACTGTATGGCGTTCAAGGTTGGGAACGCTCGACGCAATTCTACTTCCCTGGTGGCCTGGGCTTGTGGCCCTTGATCTTGTCCGGACCATCCAGCCTTTTGTCAAAGGAAGGAAAAACACAAGTTTCAAAGTCAGTCTTTTTCCCACAGACGGCGCCAACTGATGATGTAGAGAATCAGTAGGCTGAATGCTCCGGCTTCGGTGGCGATCAGTGTTTGCAATGACCTGTAAGGAAGAAGACAATCAAAGGGTGACCGGGGTTGACCGGCCAAAACTCCTCCGATGGTGAAGTCAGTTCCTTAGAAAATAATGTTCGGACTTGGAGGGAAGCGACGTTATTCAAAACTTACTTTCATTTGGAGTAGGCCGGTCTTTATATAGTGAACCTTAGAGCGGTTATTCGCTTTGTAACTGCTCCAAGGTTTGTGGACATCGACATAACTTCCTCAACGGCTATGAAAGTTATTAACCGCTGAAGGGAGTTAAGCATTTGAGGTAATTGCGGCGACATCTACGGGTCTGGTTCTTTCTCCTGAACTCTGCGCTTAGGTGTGTAGATGGAAGTCGAACCTCGATAGTTTCTAAGGGTCATATGGTCGTCCGTACACTTCGTCTATGGACGGCTCCTTCGTTCACGGAAGGTGGACTTGAATTCTCCCGAATGGTTCATGGACGACCCTTATGGACGATCAGGAGATAGCCATTTCGTCATTCCCATCACTCTCGAAACCAAAAAAATGACAAAAATACCCCTGAAACCAAAAAATTAAAAAAAATATCCCCGAAACTGAAAAATGACTAAAATAAATCCAAAACCCAAAAAACGACAAAAATACTCCCGAAACTCAAAAATTACCAAAACAACCCCCGAAACCTTAAAATGACCAAAATAATCTCGAAGCCAAAAAAATTACCAGAATACCTCCGAAACCCAAGAAATGAACAAAATACCCCCGAAACCCAAAAAATGACCAAAATACCATCGAAACATAAAAATTACGAAAATGACCCCCGAAACCTAAAAATGACCAGAATACTCTCGAAACCAAAAAAATTACGGGAATACCTCCGAAACCAAAAAAATGAACAAAATACCCCTGAAACTAAAAAAATTAAAAAAAAATATCCCCGAAACTGAAAAATGACTAAAATAAATCCAAAACCCAAAAAACGACAAAAATACTCCCGAAACTCAAAAATTACCAAAACAACCCCCGAAACCTAAAAATGACCAAAATACTCTTGAAACCAAAAAAATTACCAGAATACCTCCGAAACCCAAGAAATGACCAAAATACCCCCCAAACCCAAAAAATGCCCAAAATACCATCGAAACATAAAAATTACGAAAATAACGTCCGAAACCAAAAAAATGACCAAAATACCCCCGAAACAAAAAAATTTTAAAAAATATCCCCAAAACTGAAAAATGACTAAAATACATCAAAAACCCACAAAACGAAAAAAATACTTCCGAAACTCAAAAATCACCAAAACAACCCCCGAAACCTAAAAATGACCAAAATAATCTCGAAGCCAAAAAAATTACCAGAATACCTCCGAAACCCAAGAAATGACCAAAATACCGCCGAAAACCAAAAAATGACCAAAATACCATCGAAACATAAAAATTACGAAAATGACCCCCGAAACCTAAAAATGACCAGAACACTCTCGAAACCAAAAAAATAACAGGAATACCTCCGAAACCAAAAAAATGACCAAAATGCCCCCGAAACCAAAAAATTAAAAAAAATATCCCCAAAACTGAAAAATGACTAAAATACAACCGAAACCCAAAAAACGACAAAAATACTCCCGAAACTCAAAAATTACCAAAACAACCCCCGAAATCTAAAAATGACCAAAATAATCTCGAAGCCAAAAAAATTACCAGAATACCTCCGAAACCCAAGAAATGACCAAAATACCGCCGAAACCCAAAATATGACCAAAATACCATCGAAACATAAAAATTACGAAAATGACCACCGAAACCTAAAAATGATCGGAATACTCTCGAAACCAAAAAAATTACGGGAATACCTCCGAAACCAAAAAAATGACCAAAATACCCCCGAAACCAAAAAATTAAAAAAAAAATCCCCAAAACTAAAAAATGACTAAAGTACAAACAAAACCCAAAAAACGACAAAAGTACTACCGAAACTCAAAAATTACCAAAACAACCCCCGAAACCTAAAATGAACAAAATACTCTCGAAACCAAAAAAACTACCAGAATACCTCTGAAACCCAAGAATTGACCAAAATACCCCCCAAACCCCAAAAAATGCCCAAAATACCATCGAAACATTAAAATTACGAAAATTACCTCCGAAACCAAAAAAATGACCAAAATACCCCCGAAATAAAAAAATTTTAAAAATATCCCCAAAACTGAAAAATGACTAAAATACAATCAAAACCCACAAAACGAAAAAAAAAATACTCCCGAAACTAAAAAATTACCAAAACAACCCCCGAAACCTAAAAATGACAAAAATACTCTCGAAACCAAAAAAATTACCAGAATACCTCCGAAACCCAGGAAATGACCAAAATACCCCCGAAACCCAAAAAATGACCAAAATACCATCGAAACATAAAAATTATGAAAATGACCCCCGAAACCTAAAAATGACCAGAATACTCTCGAAACCAAAAAAATAACGGGAATACCTCCGAAACCAAAAAAATGACCAAAATACCCCCGAAACCAAAAAATTAAAAAAAATATCCCCAAAACTGAAAAATGACTAAAATACAACCAAAACCCAAAAAACGAAAAAATTACTCCCGAAACTCAAAAATTACCAAAACAACCCCCGAAACCTAAAAATGACCAAAATACTCTTGAAACCAAAAAAATTACCAGAATACCTCCGAAACCCAAGAAATGACCAAAATACCCCCCAAACCCAAAAAATGCCCAAAATACCATCGAAACAAAAAAATTACGAAAATAACTTCCGAAACCAAAAAAATGACCAAAATACCACCGAAACAAAAATATTTAAAAAAATATCCCCAAAACTGAAAAATGACTAAAATACATTCAAAACCCACAAAACGAAAAAAATACTCCCGAAACTCAAAAATTACCAAAACAAGCCCCAAAACCTAAAAATGACCAAAATACTCTCGAAACCAAAAAAATTACCAGAATACCTCCGAAACCCAAGAAATGACCAAAATACCCCCGAAAACAAAAAAATGACCAAAATACCATCGAAACATAAAAATTACGAAAATGACCCCCGAAACCTAAAAATGACCAGAATACTCCCGAAACCAAAAAAATAACGGGAATACCTCCGAAACCAAAAAAATGACCAAAATACCCCCGAAACCAAAAAATTAAAAAAAATATACCCAAAACTGAAAAATGACTAAAATACAACCAAAACCCAAAAAACAACAAAAATACACCCGAAACTCAAAAATTACAAAAACAACCCCCGAAACCTAAAAATGACCAAAATACTCTCGAAACCAAAAAAATTACCAGAATACCTCCGAAACCCAAGAAATGACCAAAATACCCCCGAAAACAAAAAAATGACCAGAATACTCTCGAAACCAAAAAAATTAAGGGAATACCTCTGAAACCAAAAAAATGACCAAAATACCCCCGAAAACAAAAAAATGACCAGAATACTCTCGAAACCAAAAAAATTAAGGGAACACCTCCGAAACCAAAAAAATGACCAAAATATCCCCGAAACCAAAAAATTTTAAAAAATATCCCCAAAACTGAAAAATGACTAAAATACAACCAAAACCCAAAAAATGACAAAAATACTTCCGAAACTCAAAAATTACCAAAACAACCCCCGAAACCTAAAAATGACCAAAATAATCTCGAAGCCAAAAAAATTACCAGAATACCTCCGAAACCCAAGAAATGACCAAAATACCCCCGAAAACCAAAAAATGACCAAAATACCATCGAAACATAAAAATTACGAAAATGACCCCCTAAACCTAAAAATGACCAGAATACTCTCAAAACCAAAAAAATAACGGGAATACCTCCGAAACCAAAAAAATGACCAAAATACCCCCGAAACCAAAAAATTAAAAAAAATATCCCCAAAACTGAAAAATGACTAAAATACAACCAAAACCCAAAAAACAACAAAAATACTCCCGAAACTCAAAAATTACCAAAACAACCCCCGAAACCTAAAAATGACCAAAATACTCTCGAAACCAAAAAATGACTGGAATACTCTCGAAACCAAAAAAATTACCAGAATACCTCCGAAACCCAAGAAATGACCAAAATACCCCCCAAACCCAAAAAATGCCCAAAATACCATCGAAACAGAAAAATTACGAAAATAACTTCCGAAACCAAAAAAATGACCAAAATACCCCCGAAACAAAAAAATTTTAAAAATATTCCCAAAACAGAAAAATGACTAAAATACATCCAAAACCCACAATACGAAAAAAATACTCCCAAAACTCAAAAATCACCAAAACAACCCCCGAAACCTAAAAATGAACAAAATACTCTCGAAACCAAAATAATTACCAGAATACCTCCGAAACCCAAGAAATGACCAAAATACCCCCCAAACCCAAAAAATGCCCAAAATACCATCGAAACATAAAAATTACGAAAATGACCCCCGAAACCTAAAAATGACCAGAACACTCTCGAAACCAAAAAAATAACGGGAATACCTCCGAAACCCAAGAAATGAACAAAATACCCCCGAAACCTAAAAAATGACCAAAATACCATCGAAACATAAAAATTACGAAAATGACCCCCGAAACCTAAAAATGACCGGAATACTCTCGAAACCAAAAAAATTACGGGAATACCTCCGAAACCAAAAAAATGACCAAAATGCCCCCGAAACCAAAAAATTAAAAAAAATATCCCCAAAACTGAAAAATGACTAAAATACAACCAAAACCCAAAAAACGACAAAAATACTCCCGAAACTCAAAAATTACCAAAACAACCCCCGAAATCTAAAAATGACCAAAATAATCTCGAAGCAAAAAAAATTACCAGAATACCTCCGAAACCCAAGAAATGACCAAAATACCGCCGAGACCCAAAATATGACCAAAATACCATCGAAACATAAAAATTACGAAAATGACCCCCGAATCCTAAAAATGACCGGAATACTCTCGAAACCAAAAAAACTACGGGAATACCTCCGAAACCAAAAAAATGACCAAAATACCCCCGAAACCAAAAAATTAAAAAAAATATCCCCAAAACTAAAAAATGACTAAAGTACAACCAAAACCCAAAAAACGACAAAAATACTACCGAAACTGAAAAATTACCAAAACAACCCCCGAAACCTAAAAATGACCAAAATACTATCGAAACCAAAAAAATGACCAAATTACCCCCGAAACCAAAAAATTAAAAAAAATATCCCCAAAACTGAAAAATGACTAAAATACAACCAAAACCCAAAAAACGAGAAAAATACTCCCGAAACTCAAAAATTACCAAAACAACCCCCGAAATCTAAAAATGACCAAAATAATCTCGAAGCAAAAAAAATTACCAGAATACCTTTGAAACCCAAGAAATGACCAAAATGCCGCCGAAACCCAAAATATGACCAAAATACCATCGAAACATAAAAATTACGAAAATGACCCCCGAAACCTAAAAATGACCGGAATACTCTCGAAACCAAAAAAATTACGGGAATACCTCCGAAACAAAAAAAATGTCCAAAATACCCCCGAAACCAAAAAATTAAAAAAAATATCCCCAAAACTAAAAAATGACTAAAGTACAACCAAAACCCAAAAAACGACAAAAATACTACCGAAACTGAAAAATTACCAAAACAACCCCCGAAACCTAAAAATGACCAAAATACTCTCGAAACCAAAAAAATGACCAAATTACCCCCGAAACCAAAAAATTAAAAAAAAATATCCGCAAAACTGAAAAATGACTAAAATACAACCAAAACCCAAAAAACGGCAAAAATACTCCCAAAACTCAAAAATTTCCAAAACAACCAACGAAACCTAAAAATGACCAAACTACTCACGAAACCTAAAAAATTACCAGAATACCTCTGAAACCAAAAAATTAAAAAAAATATCCCCGAAACTGAAAATGACTAAAATAAATCCAAAACCCAAAAAACGAAAAAAATACTCCCGAAAATCAAAAATTACCAAAACAACCCCCGAAACCTAAAAATGACTAAAATACTCTCGAAAACAAAAAAATTACCAGAATACCTCCGAAACACATGAAATGACCAAAATACCCGCGAAACCCAGAAAATGACCAAAATACCATCGAAACAAAATGACCAGAATACTCTAGAAACAAAAAAAATTACGGGAATACCTCCGAAACTAAAAAAAATGACCAAAAAACGACCAAAATACCCCCCAAACCCAAAAAATGCCCAAAATACCATCGAAACATAAAAATTACGAAAATAACTTCCGAAACAAAAAAAATGACCAAAATACCCCCGAAACAAAAAAATTTTAAAAAATATCCCCAAAACTGAAAAATGACTAAAAAAATCCAAAACCCACAATAAGAAAAAAAAACTCCCGAAACTCAAAAATTACCAAAACAACCTCCGAAACCTAAAAATGACCAAAATAATCTCGAAGCCAAAAAAATTACCAGAATACCTCCGAAACCCAAGAAATGACCAAAATACCCTCGAAAACCAAAAAATGACCAAAATACCATCGAAACATAAAAATTACGAAAATGACCCCCGAAACCTAAAAATGACCAGAACACTCTCGAAACCAAAAAAATAACGGGAATACCTCCGAAACCAAAAAAATGACCAAAATACCCCCGAAACAAAAAAATTTAAAAAAATATCCCCAAAACTGAAAAATGACTAAAATACATCCAAAACCCACAAAACGAAAAAAATACTCCTGAAACTCAAAAATTAACAAAACAAGCCCCGAAACCTAAAAATGACCAAAATACTCTCGAGACCAAAAAAATTACCAGAATACCTCCGATACCCAAGAAATGACCAAAATACCCCCGAAAACAAAAAAATGACCAAAATACCATCGAAACATAAAAATTACGAAAATGACCCCCGAAACCTAAAAATGACCAGAATACTCTCGAAACCAAAAAAATAACGGGAATACCTCCGAAACCAAAAAAATGACCAAAATACCCCCGAAACCAAAAAATTAAAAAAAATATCCCCAAAATTGAAAAATGACTAAAATACAACCAAAACCCAAAAAACAACAAAAATACTCCCGAAACTCAAAAATTACCAAAACAACCCCCGAAACCTAAAAATGACCAAAATACTCTCGAAACCAAAAAAATTACCAGAATACCTCCGAAACCCAAGAAATGACCAAAATACCCCCGAAAACAAAAAAAATGACCAGAATACTCTCGAAACCAAAAAAATTACGGGAATACCTCCGAAACCAAAAAAATGAACAAAATATCCCCGAAACCAAAAAATTAAAAAAAATATCCCCAAAACTGAAAAATGACTAAAATACAACCAAAACCCAAAAAGTGACAAAAACACTCCCGAAACTCAAAAATTACCAAAACAACCCCCGAAACCTAAAAATGACCAAAATACTCTCGAAACCAAAAAAATTACCAGAATACCTCCGAAACCCAAGAAATGAACAAAATACCCCCGAAACCCAAAAAATGACCAAAATACCATCGAAACATAAAAATTACGAAAATGACACCCGAAATCTAAAAATGACCAGAATACTCTCGAAACCAAAAAAATAACTGGAATACCTCCGAAACCAAAAAAATGACCAAAATACCCCCGAAACCAAAAAATTAAAAAAAATATCCCCAAAACAGAAAAATGACTAAAATAAGACCAAAACCCAAAAAGTGACAAAAACACTCCCGAAACTCAAAAATTACCAAAACAACACCCGAAACCTAAAAATTACCAAAATACTCTCGAAACCAAAAAAATTACCAGAATACCTCCGAAACCCAAAAAATGACCAAAATACCATCGAAACATAAAAATTACGAAAATAACTTCCGAAACCAAAAAAATGACCAAAATACCCCCGAAACAAAAAAATTTTTAAAAATATCCCCAAAACTGAAAAATGACTAAAATACATCCAAAACCCACAATACGAAAAAAATACTCCCGAAACTCAAAAATTACCATAACAACCCCCGAAACCTAAAAATGACCAAAATAATCTCGAAGCCAAAAAAATTACCAGAATACCTCCGAAACCCAAGAAATGACCAAAATACCCCCGAAAATCAAAAAATGACCAAAATACCATCGAAACATAAAACTTACGAAAATGACCCCCGAAACCTAAAAATGACCAGAACACTCTCGAAACCAAAAAAATAACGGGAATACCTCCGAAACCAAAAAAATGACCAAAATACCCCCGAAACAAAAAAATTTAAAAAAATATCCCCAAAACTGAAAAATGACTAAAATACATCCAAAACCCACAAAACGAAAAAAATACTCCCGAAACTCAAAAATTACCAAAACAAGCCCCGAAACCTAAAAATGACCAAAATACTCTCGAGACCAAAAAAATTACCAGAATACCTCCGAAACCCAAGAAAAGACCAAAATACCCCCGAAAACAAAAAAATGACCAAAATACCATCGAAACATAAAAATTACGAAAATGACCCCCGAAACCTAAAAATGACCAGAATACTCTCGAAAAAAAAAAATTACGGGAATACCTCCGAAACCAAAAAAAATGTCCAAAATACCCCCGAAACCAAAAAATTAAAAAAAATATCCCCAAAACTGAAAAATGACTAAAATACAACCAAAACCCAAAAAACAACAAAAATACTCCCGAAACTCAAAAATTACCAAAACAACCCCCGAAACCTAAAAATGACCAAAATACTCTCGAAACCAAAAAAATTACCAGAATACCTCCGAAACCCAAGAAATGACCAAAATACCCCCGAAAACAAAAAAAATGACCAGAATACTCTCGAAACCAAAAAAATTACGGGAATACCTCCGAAACCAAAAAAATGAACAAAATATCCCCGAAACCAAAAAATTAAAAAAAATATCCCCAAAACTGAAAAATGACTAAAATACAACCAAAACCCAAAAAGTGACAAAAACACTCCCGAAACTCAAAAATTACCAAAACAACCCCCGAAACCTAAAAATGACCAAAATACTCTCGAAACCAAAAAAATTACCAGAATACCTCCGAAACCCAAGAAATGAACAAAATACCCCCGAAACCCAAAAAATGACCAAAATACCATCGAAACATAAAAATTACGAAAATGACACCCG
This sequence comes from Lithocarpus polystachyus, assembly GCA_033629205.1. NCBI lineage: Eukaryota > Viridiplantae > Streptophyta > Magnoliopsida > Fagales > Fagaceae > Lithocarpus > Lithocarpus polystachyus. The sequence goes on along the minus strand of CM066167.1, from coordinate 27,735,567 downwards.
AAATCTAAAAATGACCAGAATACTCTCGAAACCAAAAAAATAACTGGAATACCTCCGAAACCAAAAAAATGACCAAAATACCCCCGAAACCAAAAAATTAAAAAAAATATCCCCAAAACTGAAAAATGACTAAAATAAGACCAAAACCCAAAAAGTGACAAAAACACTCCCGAAACTCAAAAATTACCAAAACAACACCCGAAACCTAAAAATTACCAAAATACTCTCGAAACCAAAAAAATTACCAGAATACCTCCGAAACCCAAAAAATGACCAAAATACCATCGAAACATAAAAATTACGAAAATAACTTCCGAAACCAAAAAAATGACCAAAATACCCCCGAAACAAAAAAATTTAAAAAAATATCCCCAAAACTGAAAAATGACTAAAATACATCCAAAACCCACAAAACGAAAAAAATACTCCCGAAACTCAAAAATTACCAAAACAACCCCCGAAACATAAAAATGACCAAAATACTCTCGAAACCAAAAAAATTACCAGAATACCTCCGAAACCAAAAAAATGACCAAAATACCCTCGAAACATAAAAATTACCAAAATAATCCCCGAAACCTAAAAATGACCAAAGTACTCTCGAAACTAAAAAAATTACCAGAATACCTCCGAAACCCAAGAAATGACCAAAATACCCCTGAAACCCAAAAAATGACCAAAATACCATCGAAACATAAAAATTACGAAAATGACCCCCGAAACATAAAAATGACCAAAATACTCTCGAAACCAAAAAAATTATCAGAATACATCCGAAACCAAAAAAATGACCAAAATACCCCTGAAACCAAAAAATTAAAAAAAAATATCCCCGAAACTGAAAAATGACTAAAATACATCCAAAACTCACAAAACGAAAAAAATACTCCCGAAACTCAAAAATTACCAAAACAACCCCCGAAACCTAAAAATGACCAAAATACTCTCGAAACCAAAAAAATTACCAGAATACCTCCGAAACCCAAGAAATGACCAAAATACCCCCGAAACCTGAAAAATGACCAAAATACCATCGAAACATAAAAATTACGAAAATGACCCCCGAAACATAAAAATGACCAAAATACTCTCGAAACCAAAAAAATTACCAGAATACCTCCGAAACCAAAAAAAATTACCAAAATACCCCTGAAACCAAATAATTAAAAAAAATATCTCCGAAACTGAAAAATGACTAAAATAAATCCAAAACCCAAAAAACGACGAAAATACTCCCGAAACTGAAAAATTACCAAAACAACCCCCGAAACCTAAAAATGAAAAAAATACTCTCGAAACCAAAAAAATGACCAAATTACCCCTGAAACCAAAAAATTAAAAAAAATATCCGCAAAACTGAAAAATGACTAAAATACAACCAAAACCCAAAAAACGACAAAAATACTCCCAAAACACAAAAATTACCAAAACAACCCCCGAAACCTAAAAATGACCAAAATACTCTCAAAACCAAAAAAATTACCAGAACACCTCCGAAACCCATGAAATGACCAAAATACCCCCGAAACCCAAAAAATGACCAAAATACCATCGAAACATAAAAATTCAGAAAATGACCCCCGAAACCTAAAAATGACCAGAATACTCTCGAAACCGAAAAAATAACGGGAATACCTCCGAAACCAAAAAAATGACTAAAATACCCCCGAAACCAAAAAATTAAAAAAAATATCCCCAAAACTGAAAAATGACTAAAATACAACCAAAACCCAAAAAACGACGAAAATACTCCCGAAACTGAAAAATTACCAAAACAACCCCCGAAACCTAAAAATGAACAAAATACTCTCGAAACCAAAAAATCTATCAGAATACCTCCGAAACCCAAGAAATGACCAAAATACCCCCCAAACCCAAAAAATGCCCAAAATACCATCGAAACATAAAAATTACGAAAATAACCTCCGAAACCAAAAAAATGACCAAAATACCCCCGAAACAATAAAATTTAAAAAAATATCCCCAAAACTGAAAAATGACTAAAATAAATCCAAAACCTAAAAAACGACGAAAATACTCCCGAAACTGAAAAATTACCAAAACAACCCCCGAAACCTAAAAATGACAAAAATAATCTCGAAACCAAAAAAATGACCAAAATACCCCCGAAACAAAAAAATTTAAAAAAATATCCCCAAAACTGAAAAATGACTAAAATACATCCAAAACCCACAAAACGAAAAAAATACTCCCGAAACTCAAAAATTACCAAAACAACCCCCGAAACCAAAAAATGACCAAAATATTCTCGAAACCAAAAAAATTACCAGAATACCTCCAAAACCCAAGAAATGACCAAAATACCCCCGAAACCCAAAAAATGACCAAAATATCATAGAAACATAAAAATTACGAAAATGACCCCCGAAACATAAAAATGACCAAAGTACTCTTGAAACCAAAAAAATTACCAGAATACATCCGAAACCAAAAAAATGACCAAAATACCCTTGAAACCAAAAAATTAAAAAAAATATCCCCGAAACTGAAAAATGACTAAAATAAATCCAAAACCCAAAAAACGACAAAATTCCTCCGAAACTGAAAAATTACCAAAACAACCCCCGAAACCTAAAAATGACCAAAATACTCTCGAAACCAAAAAAAATGACCAAATTACCCCCGAAACCAAAAAATTAAAAAAAATATCCGCAAAACTGAAAAATGACTAAAATACAACCAAAACCCAAAAAAGGACAAAAATACTCCCGAAACTCAAATATTTCCAAAACAACCAACGAAACCTAAAAATGACCAAAATACTCGCGAAACCTAAAAAATTACCAAAATACCCCCGAAACAAAAAAATTTAAAAAAATATCCCCAAAATTGAAACCAAAATACTCTCGAAACCAAAAAAATTACCAGAATACCTCCGAAATTCAAGAAATGACCAAAATACCCCCGAAACCCAAAAAATGACAAAAATACCATCGAAACATAAAAATTACGAAAATGACCCCCGAAACATAAAAATGACCAAAATACTCTTGAAACCAAAAAAATTACGGGAATACCTCCGAAACCAAAAAAATGACCAAAATACCCCAGAAACCAAAAAATTAAAAAAAATATCCCCAAAACTAAAAAATGACTAAAGTACAACCAAAACCCAAAAAATGACAAAAATACTACCGAAACTGAAAAATTACCAAAACAACCCCCGAAACCTAAAAATGACCAAAATACTCTCGAAACCAAAAAAATGACCAAATTACCCCCGAAACCAAAAAATTAAAAAAAAATATCCGCAAAACTGAAAAATGACTAAAATACAACCAAAACCCAAAAAACGACAAAAATACTCCCAAAACTCAAAAATTTCCAAAACAACCAACGAAACCTAAAAATGACCAAAATACTCACGAAACCTAAAAAATTACCAGAATACCTCCGAAACCAAAAAATTAAAAAAAAATATCCCCGAAACTGAAAATGACTAAAATAAATCCAAAACCCAAAAAACGAAAAAAATACTCCCGAAACTCAAAAATTACCAAAACAACCCCCGAAACCTAAAAATGAATAAAATACTCTCGAAAACAAAAAAATTACCAGAATACCTCTGAAACCCATGAAATGACCAAAATACCCGCGAAACCCAAAAAATGACCAAAATACCATCGAAACAAAATGACCAAAATACACTAGAAACCAAAAAAATTACGGGAATACCTCCGAAACCAAAAAAAATGACCAAAATATCCCTGAAACCAAAAAATTAAAAAAAAATATCCCCGAAACTGAAAAATGACTAAAATAAATCCAAAACCCAAAAAACGACGAAAATACTCCCGAAACTAAAAAATTACCAAAACAACCCCCGAAACCTAAAAATGAACAAAATACTCTCGAAACAAAAAAAATTACCAGAATACCTCTGAAACCATAGAATTGACCAAAATACCCTTCAAACCCCAAAAAATGCCAAAAATACCATCGAAACATAAAAATTACGAAAATAACCTCCGAAACCGAAAAAATGACCAAAATACTCTCGAAACCAAAAAAATTACCAGAATACCTCCGAAACCAAAAAAATTACCAAAATACCCCTGAAACCAAAAAATTAAAAAAATATCTTCGAAACTGAAAAATGACTAAAATAAATCCAAAACCCAAAAAACGACGAAAATACACCCGAAACTGAAAAATTACCAAAACAACCCCCGAAACCTAAAAATGACAAAAATACTCTCGAAACCAAAAAAATGACCAAATTACCCCCGAAACCAAAAAATTAAAAAAAATATCCGCAAAACTGAAAAATGACTAAAATACAACCAAAACCCAAAAAACGACAAAAATACTCCCAAAACTCAAAAATTACCAAAACAACCCCCTAAACCTAAAAATGAACAAAATACTCTCGAAACCAAAAAAATTACCAGAATATCTCCGAAACCCAAGAAATGACCAAAATACCCCCCAAACCCAAAAAATGCCCAAAATACCATCGAAACATAAAAATTACGAAAATGACCCCCGAAACATAAAAATGACCAAAATACCCCCGAAACAAAAAAATTTAAATAAATATCCCCAAAACTGAAAAATGACTAAAATAAATCCAAAACCCAAAAAACGACGAAAATACTCCCGAAACTGAAAAATTACCAAAACAACCCCCGAAACCTAAAAATGACAAAAATACTCTCGAAACCAAAAAAATGACCAAAATACCCCCGAAACAAAAAAATTTAAAAAAATATCCCCAAAACTGAAAAATGACTAAAATACATCCAAAACCCACAAAACGAAAAAAATACTCCCGAAACTCAAAAATTACCAAAACAACCCCCGAAACCTAAAAATGACCAAAATAATCTCGAAACCAAAAAAATTACCAGAATACCTCCGAAACCCAAGAAATGACAAAATACCCCCGAAAACCAAAAAATGACCAAAATACCATCGAAACATAAAAATTACGAAAATGACCCCCGAAACCTAAAAATGACCAGAACATTCTCGAAACCAAAAAAATAACGGGAATACCTCCGAAACCAAAAAAATGACCAAAATACCCCCGAAATCAGAAAATTAAAAAAAATATAACCAAAACTGAAAAATGACTAAAATACAACCAAAACCCAGAAAACGACAAAAATACTCCTGAGACTCAAAAATTTCCAAAACAACCCCCGAAACCGTAAAATGAACAAAATACTCTCGAAACCAAAAAAATGACCAAAATACCCCCGAAACAAAAAAATTAAAAAAAATATTCCCGAAACTGAAAAATGACTAAAATACATCCAAAACCCAAAAAACGACAAAAATACTCCCGAAACTCAAAAATTACCAAAACAACCCCCGAAACCTAAAAATGACCAAAATACTCTAGAAACCAAAAAAATTACCAGAATACCTCTGAAACCCAAGAAATGACCAAAATACCCCCCAAACCCAAAAAATGCCCAAAATACCATCGAAACATAAAAATTACGAAAATAACTTCCGAAACCAAAAAAATGACCAAAATACACCCGAAACAAAAAAATTTTAAAAAATATCCCCAAAACTGAAAAATGACTAAAATACATCCAAAACCCACAATACGAAAAAAAAAAACTCCCGAAACTCAAAAATTACTAAAACAACCCTCGAAACCTAAAAATGACCAAAATAATCTCGAAGCCAAAAAAATTACCAGAATACCTCCGAAACCCAAGAAATGAACAAAATACCATCGAAACATAAAAATTACGAAAATGACCCCCGAAACCTAAAAATGACCAGAACACTCTCGAAACCAAAAAAATAACGGGAATACCTCCGAAACCAAAAAAATGACCAAAATACCCCCGAAACCAAAAAATGACCAAAATACCATCGAAATTACGAAAAAAATACTCCCGAAACTCAAAAATTACCAAAACAAAAACCGAAACCTAAAAATGACCAAAACAATCTCGAAGCCAAAAAAATTACCAGAATACCTCCGAAACCCAAGAAATGACCAAAATACCCCCGAAAACCAAAAAATGACCAAAAAACCGTCGAAACATAAAAATTACGAAAATGACCCCCGAAACCTAAAAATGACCAGAACACTCTCGAAACCAAAAAAATAACGGGAATACCTCCGAAACCAAAAAATTAAAAAAAATATAACCAAAACAGAAAAATGACTAAAATCCAACCAAAACCCAAAAAACGACAAAAATACTCCCGAAACTCAAAAATTTCCAAAACAACCCCCGAAACCTAAAAATGAACAAAATACTCTCGAAACCAAAAAATGTCCAAAATACCCCTGAAACCAAAAAATTAAAAAAAATATCCCCGAAACTGAAAAATGACTAAAATAAATCCAAAATCCAAAAAACGACAAAAACACTCCCGAAACTCAAAAATTACCAAAACAACCCCCGAAACCTAAAAATGACCAAAATAATCTCGAAGCCAAAAAAATTACCAGAATACCTCCGAAACCCAAGAAATGAACAAAATACCCCCGAAAAAAAAAAATGACCAAAATACCATCGAAACATAAAAATTACGAAAATGACCCCCGAAACCTAAAAATGACGAGAATAATCTCGAAACCAAAAAAATAACGGGAATACCTCCGAAACCAAAAAAATGAGAAAAATACCCCCGAAACCAAAAAATTAAAAAAAATATCCCCAAAACTGAAAAATGACTAAAATGCAACCAAAACCCAAAAAACAACAAAAATACTCCCGAAACTCAAAAATTACCAAAACAACCCCCGAAACCTAAAAATGACCAAAATACGCTCGAAACCAAAAAAATTACCAGAATACCTCCGAAACCCAAGAAATGACCAAAATACCCCCGAAAACAAAAAAATGACCAGAATACTCTCGAAACCAAAAAAACTACGGGAATACCTCCGAAACCAAAAAAATGACCAAAATATCCCCGAAACCAAAAAATTAAAAAAAATATCCCCAAAACTGAAAAATGACTAAAATACAACCAAAACCCAAAAAGTGACAAAAACACTCCCGAAACTCAAAAATTACCAAAACAACCCCCGAAACCTAAAAATGACCAAAATATTCTCGAAACCAAAAAAATTACCAGAATACCTCCGAAACCCGAGAAATGAACAAAATATCCCCGAAACCCAAAAAATGACCAAAATACCATCGAAACATAAAAATTACGAAAATGACCCCCGAAACCTAAAATTGACCAGAATACTCTCGAAACCAAAAAAATAACGGGAATACCTCTAAAACCAAAAAAATGACCAAAATACCCCCGAAACCAAAAAATTAAAAAAAATATCCCCAAAACTGAAAAATGACTAAAATACAACCAAAACCCAAAAAGTGACAAAAACACTCCCGAAACTCAAAAATTACCAAAACAACCCCGAAACCTAAAAATGACCAAAATACTCTCGAAACCAAAAAAATTAACAGAATACCTCCGAAACCCAAGAAATGAAAAAAATACCCCCGAAACCCAAAAAATGACCAAAATACCATCGAAAAATAAAAATTACGAAAATGACCCCAGAAACCTAAAAATGACCAGAATACTCTCGAAACCAAAAAAATTACGGGAATACCTCCGAAACCAAAAAAATGACCAAAATACCCCTGAAACCAAAAAATTAAAAAAATATCCCCGAAACTGAAAAATGACTAAAATAAATCCAAAACCCAAAAAACGACGAAAATACTCCCGAAACTGAAAAATTACCAAAACAACCCCCGAAACCTAAAAATGAAGAAAATACTCTCGAAACCAAAAAAATTACCAGAATACCTCCGAAACCCAAGAAATGACCAAAATACCCCCCAAACCCAAAAAATGCCTAAGATACCATCGAAACATAAAAATTACGAAAATAACCTCCGAAACCAAAAAAATGACCAAAATACCCCCGAAACAAAAAAAATTTAAAAAAATATCCCCAAAACTGAAAAATGACTAAAATACATCCAAAACCTTCAAAACGAAAAAAATACTCCCGAAACTCAAAAATTACCAGAACAACCCCAGAAACCTAAAAATGACCAAAATAATCTCGAAGCCAAAAAAATTACCAGAATACCTCCGAAACCCAAGAAATAAACAAAATACCCCCGAAACCCAAAAAATGACCAAAATACCATCGAAACATAAAAATTACGAAAATGACCCCCGAAACCTAAAAATGACCAGAATACTCTCGAAACCAAAAAAATTACGGGAATCAGTAGGCTGAATGCTCCGGCTTCGGTGGCGATCAGTGTTTGCAATGACCTGTAAGGAAGAAGACAATCAAAGGGTGACCGGGGTTGACCGGCCAAAACTCCTCCGATGGTGAAGTCAGTTCCTTAGAAAATAATGTTCGGACTTGGAGGGAAGCGACGTTATTCAAAACTTACTTTCATTTGGAGTAGGCCGGTCTTTATATAGTGAACCTTAGAGCGGTTATTCGCTTTGTAACTGCTCCAAGGTTTGTGGACATCGTCATAACTTCCTCAACGGCTATGAAAGTTATTAACCGCTGAAGGGAGTTAAGCATTTGAGGTAATTGCGGCGACATCTACGGGTCTGGTTCTTTCTCCTGAACTCTGCGCTTAGGTGTGTAGATGGAAGTCGAACCTCGATAGTTTCTAAGGGTCATATGGTCGTCCGTACACTTCGTCTATGGACGGCTCCTTCGTTCACGGAAGGTGGACTTGAATTCTCCCGAATGGTTCATGGACGACCCTTATGGACGATCAGGAGATAGTCATTTCGTCATTCCCATCAGTTGCCCCCTTGTCCAAGGGTCGTCCAAGGTCGTCATGGGTTGGACGTTTTTATGGTGATGATTTTTTTTTTTTTTTTTTTTTTTTACTGGGCTAGGTGTAAATATGTCATTGGTTGACCTGCCTCGTCGATTGCTCTTCCCAAAGAAACTGCCACGTGTCGCCTTTTGAGTGGTGGGCGTCGCTTCGCTGACCTCCCCTCTGGGGCCTATAAATAGGTACATTCCCATTCTTGCCCCTCACCTTTTTCATAATCTCTTCCGCTATCTCGTCCAAGAGTCTCGTCTTGCACTCGTCCTTAATCTGTCAGGTATTCCTTTTTCCTTTAGGTTTCTTAATCCTTCATTTGTCATGTCGTCATCTAACAGTAGTTTAGAAAGAGAGGTAGACGAGTATCAGGACGATTCAGTAGGGAGTTATGAGAGTGGTGAGGGAAGTATTAGCTATAGCAGCACCTCCTCAGACGAGCCTTACTTGTCTGGGGTTCCTGGTATTCCTTTAGACGAATTCCAGGAACTGCAACGTAGGAAGGCCTCTGGGGCTGGGACTAGCTCGTCCAGAGAACCAATGAGCCCTGCTTTAGACGAGGAGGAGGAGGAGGAGAATGTAATTTATAGCTGTGCTCCTGAAGTAGCGTCCACTTTAGACGCCTTGAAATTAAAAACCCTTGTAGATAGATACCAGATTCCTAGGGAGTTCCAACCTCGTCTACCCAAGGAAGGTGAATGGTGTTGTTCTCCTTCGTCTGGTTTGGGGGTATACACATCTTACCTTTTAGCTGGCCTTAGGTTTCCTTTGAATTCTTTTTGTAGAGGTCTTCTTCACAGGTTGGGTATTGGACCTAACCAGCTCAACCCCAATGGATGGAGAACAATAGTTGCCATGCAAGTGCTATGGCGTGAGGCGTTGGAAGGGGATCGTCCTATCACAGTGGACGAGTTCCTTTACTGTTACAAACCCTCAGAAATCAAGAAGTCTGCTGGTTTTTACCAGTTCTCGTCCAGAGGCTCCCCCTATAGTTTGATTAAGGGTCGTAGCTCGTCGGACAGGCTTTGGAAAGCAGAATTTTTTATTATTTCTGGAAATTGGGCTGGGGACCCAATTGACGTGGCTAATGCCCCCTTTCCACCCTTTACCACCCCTCTAGGTCGTCTTCGTCCTGAGGGTATGTTTCCTTTTCATGTTACTTCATCTTATTTTCTTTTCGTTTTTGTTTATATAATCCATCTTTTTGTCGTCTAACCCTTTTCGTCTATATGTGCAGCTGTTGTTCGTCCAAGCTTAGATAAGTTTCATTTGGACCGTATTGACAGGGCTCGTGTCTTCCCTGGTAGAACTTTCCACGACCTAGTTACTCTAAGTAGTCTAGCTTCGTGGGGTCTTGGACCAGTGCCTTCCGTTGAGAATCTTGCACACGAGGAGAAAACTCGTCGAAGTAAGTGTCGTCCTTTTTCTCATATTTTGTATGGTTTCCTAGTATATCATTTTTAACCTTCTTTGTTGCAGGAATATTTACAATGAGAGAGAATAGGGAGAAAAACGTAACCAGTGGGGACGACGAGATTAATGTTCCTCCAGTCGCTCCAGTCGTCCAGAAGGACGCCGTCCCTGGAGGGAAGAGGAAATCCAAACCTATTTCCAGTTCCGTGGACCTTGGTGACCTTCCAAGTCGTCGAGGCTCCAAGAGACAAAAGTCAGGTACGACTCCTCTTCCCAAAGTTCCCAAGTTCACACCTGCAACGGTCAACTTGGACGATCCTTTGGACGATGTTGAGCCCGTCCAAGTCATTCCTCCCATCCAGACTGATCCTTCTCCTCTTCCGTCCAAGACTCCTCGTAGGCCTCATCCTTCTGAGTCGTCGTCTCAGCGTCCTTCCAACCTGGTGTTGGACGAGGATTATGCCTGGAGGACGTTCAAAGGCATTATCTCTGACAACGAGGTGAACTCGTGTTACAATATGTCTGTCAGAGATTTTGAGCGTTCTTCCATCCATGACCTCTTCAAGGTAAGCCAGTTTTACTCGTCTTTATGTGTTTTCAAGTTCTGAGTAAATTTTGTTAAACTCTTCTTCGTCCATGCACAGGCTATGTCCAAGTTTTACACAGCAAACAACCAGGCTAAAGAACTTGCTGAGGAAGCCAAGACGGCTAAGGGGAAGGCCCAGGAGTTGAACACTGAGGTGTTATTGAAGAAGGGGGAGGTGATCAGGTTGACTGAGGATCTCAACCGTTTGCAAGGGAGTGAGACGAAGCTAAAGGACGAGGTAGAGGAGCTTAGAGTAGATGTTATTGAGAAGGATACTCGCATTGCTCACTTGGAAGGACAAGTTGCTGAGTTTGCCTCGTCCTTGGAAAAAGCACGTGAGGAAGCCGTTGCAGCCTTCAAGAAGTCTGACGAGTACAAGAATCGTCTAGACACCCACTATGCAGCTGGTTACGAGGACTTCCATGCTGACGCCAAGGACGTCTTCCCAGACTTAGACTTTGATTCCTTCAAGCTTCCTCAAGCCACAGAAAGCTCCCTTTTGCCAACAAGTTCCGAGGACGTCAATGTGATGGACGATGCCAACAATGAGGTGATCCAGGACGACCCCAAGTCTGGAGGCAGTGCCCCCAGTGGTTTATCCAAATGAATCTAACTTAGAACTTTTCATTTTATTTTATTAGAAGTGCCCGTTGTTTTGGGCTTTGCCTTTTTCTCTTTCTTTTTGAAATTTATTCAAGTACAATTATCTCATCCAACCTTAGGAACAAGCTTTATATACAATTATTCAGATCAAAACTTAAGGGTTTTTGGGCGTTGGTCGTCCACCCTTTAACTGAATGAATGTCTTTAATTCATTTTTCATGTGTTTTAAATTTGTATATATCGTTCATATTATGCTTATGGCACTGTGGCTCGTCCGTTTATCTCGTCTTGACTTGATGAACGAACTTCTTAATACATTGCCTGAATGATGTAACTCGTCCACTAATGACGTCTTTGGGAGTTCTATTTGTTATTCAAGTTTTGGATGATTATCATTTCAACCATCTTAATATTGTTCCAACATTTTCTCGTCCATGTAGTGGATTGTTATGTTGATTAGACTCGTCCATGGGCTTGTGGTTTTGTTGCACATGCGTTACACGTCCATGACTTCGACGAGTTTTCCTTCGGTTTTATCTCGTCTTGATCTTTGACGGATATAACCTTTTTTATGGATGATTGTTAATTCAACCATCTCAAAACCGTCCCAACATGTTCTCGTCCATGTGCTGGATTGTTATGCTGGTTAGACTCGTCCATGGGTTTGTGGTGTTGTTGCACTCACATTACACGTCCATGACTTCGACGAGTCTTGGTTTTATTTTCCTTGTATTTTTCTTATTTTTAAGGAAAACTTTATAGACGATACATCCCTGCGTCCAAGGAATTTTATTCGTCCTTGCTCTGCCTTGTGTGGATTATTTTGAATGGATTTCACAGATGAAGGCTTTCCATACAATCATACATGTACTTGAAAATACATTACATATATTCTGGAAATTCATTACGTACCCACTCGTCCATAGGCATGGCACATACTTGAGAGTTAGTGCCTTTAGGGAAATAAAAATACAACACAAAGTCGTCCATGACTAACACAACATGCTTATGCACTCAAAACAAAACATAGTAATAGTAAGCAAATTTAAGAAATTTACTGCAAATGAGTCACATCAGGCGCTCATGACTTTCGTCTTACGGCACTTCGTCCATGATCTTCCTTCACTGGTAGTACCTTCTTAGGTGCTCTACATTCCAAGGATGTTCCAGCTTCCGTCCGTCTAGGGCTTCCAGATAGTAGGATCCTTGCCTCTTGAAGTTGACAACCTTATAAGGTCCTTCCCAGTTTGGACCCAGCTTCCCGTGGGCGGGGTTTCTGGTGGCCAACGAAACCCTTTTTAGAACGAGATCTCCAACGTTAAAACGCCGGGGTTTGACCATGGCATCGTACTGCTTCGCCATAAGGTTTTTGTACCTTGCTGGTCTTTGTTCCGCGTCCGTTCTCACCTCGTCCACAAGATCGAGGTTAAGACGAAGTTGTTCCTCGTTTTCTCCGTCTTGGTACTTCGCTACTCTATGGTTGGCCATGTGCACCTCTGCAGGTATGACTGCTTCACTCCCATAAGTTAGTCGGAAAGGAGTCTCTCCTGTGGGAGTCCTCACTGTTGTTCTGTAAGCCCATAAAACGCCGGGTAACTCATCTGGCCATATTCCCTTTGCCCCCTCAAGCCGGGTTTTGATGATTTTCAGCAAGGATCGGTTTGCAACTTCTGCTTGTCCATTTGCTTGTGGGTGGGCGGGTGAGGAATAATGGTTTCTGATTCCCAGTTGTTCACAAAACTCCCTGAAGGGTGTGTTGTCAAACTGCCTTCCATTGTCTGACACCAGAACTCTTGGCACCCCAAATCTGCATACAATGCTCTTCCAGACGAAATTTTTGACATTTTGCTGAGTAATTTTTGCCAAGGGTTCAGCTTCCACCCACTTAGTGAAGTAATCTATACCCACCACCAAGAACTTCATCTGTCGAACCCCTGTTGGAAAGGGGCCTAGTATATCCAAACCCCATTGTGCAAAAGGCCATGGGGCCATCATTGGGGTAAGATACTCTGACGGCTGTCTAGGGATGTTGCTGTAACGCTGACATTGATCACAGACCTTAACATATGCCTTGGCATCAGCTTGGATAGTCGGCCAATAATAACCTGCCCGTACAACTTTATGGACGAGTGATCTCGCTCCTGAGTGGTTGCCACATGCGCCTTCATAAATCTCCCTCAATACGTAGTTCGCTTCGTCTGGAGCTAAACATCTTAAATAAGGCTGGGAGAAACCCCTTTTGTAGAGCATTTCGTCCATCAAGATGTACCTGGCCGATCTGATCCTCAGCTTTCTAGCCTCGTCCTTCCCCTCTAGAAGCCTTCCGTCCCTCAGGTACGATACTATTGGGGTCATCCAATTTTCTTCTCCTTCTATCTGCAATACCTCTGGAAGGTCTATCCGTGGCATATATTGTACTTCATCAACTTCGTCCCCTTCTTCACTCGCTGAGGCTTCCTTCGCCAAAGTATCTGCTTCCATGTTCTCTTCCCTTGGGATTTGAACGAAATCAGCTTCCTTGAACTTTTTCACTAGGCGCATCACTTTGTTCAGGTATTTCTTCATTCGTTCTTCCTTGGCTTCATATGTCCCATTCACTTGGCCCATGACTAACTGAGAGTCACCCATGACGAGTATCGACTCTGCATCTACGGACTTAGCCAATTCTAGTCCTTTAAGAAGGGCCTCATACTCCACTTCGTTGTTAGTAGTTCTATACTGCAAGCGGACCTTGTGCTTCAATTTGTCTCCTTCTGGTGATTGTAGGATAACTCCTATCCCCCCTGCATATAGTGTAGACGATCCGTCTACATGGACGATCCACTTCTTATCCTTGTCCATTCCACCTTCATCCACGTAGCTCGGTGTAAATTCTGCAATGAAATCTGCCAAGGCTTGAGCCTTTATGGCACTTCTTGGCTTGTACCTAATGTCGAATTCACTGGGCTCAACTGCCCACTGGATCAGTCGTCCTGCGGCTTCCAGCCTGTTCATCGCTTTCTTGAGTGGATGGTCTGTCATGACGTTGATGACATGAGCTTGGAAATAATGCCTCATCTTTCTAGAAGCGGTTATTAAAGCGAAAGCCAATTTCTCCATTAGCGGGTAACGTCCTTCCGCTCCTCTAAGTGCTCGACTTGTGTAATACACTGGCTTCTGTACCTTCCCTTCTTCCTTGATCAAAGCTGAACTCACGGCATGTGGAGTCACCGCCAAGTACAAATACAGTTCTTCTCCCAACACGGACGGACTTAGCAGTGGAGCCGTCGTTAGATAGTTCTTAAGATCTTGGAAGGCTTGGTGACATTCGTCCGTCCATTCGAACGCCTTCCTGAGGACCTTGAAGAAGGGCAAACACTTGTCGGTAGCTTTTGATACGAACCTGTTCAATGCTGCAACTCGCCCTGTAAGGGACTGGACTTCCTTGATATTTTTTGGTGGCTCCATGGCTAATATAGCTTGGATCTTATCTGGATTCGCTTCAATTCCCCTCTGTGAAACCATGAACCCTAGAAACTTTCCTGACGACACTTCGAATGCACACTTGGTTGGATTTAGCTTCATTTTATATCGTCTGAGTGTTTCAAATGTTTCTTGAAGGTCGTCCAAGTGCCTTTCCTCGTCCAAGCTCTTCACAAGCATGTCATCGACATACACTTCCACATTCCGTCCTATCTGTGGGCGGAACATATGATTAACCAACCTTTGGTAAGTTGCTCCGGCATTCTTTAAACCAAAGGGCATCACCTTATAACAGAATAGACCCTGACTGGTAACAAAAGAGGTCTTCTCTTGATCTGCCTCGTCCATTTTTATTTGATTGTATCCTGAGAAGGCGTCCATGAAGCTTAGCAACCGATGTCCAGCTGTGGAATCAACCAATTGGTCAATACGCGGCAACGGATAACTATCTTTAGGACACGCCTTATTCAAGTCAGTGAAGTCTACGCACATCCTCCATTTGCCATTCGCCTTCTTCACCATCACGACATTTGCCAACCAGTCCGGATAATAGACTTCCCGGATAAACTCTGCTGTGGTCAGCTTTTGGACCTCTTCCTTGATAGCATTATCTCGCTCGGGGGCGAATACTCTCTTCTTCTGACGAATAGGTTTAAAGGAGGGGTCTACATTCAAGCGGTGAGTAATCACACTTGGATCAATTCCCGGCATATCGTGATGGCTCCATGCAAAAACATCAATACTCTTCCTGAGGAACTGAACGAGGTCCTCTCTTGTCTTCTCTTTCATACTTGTTCCGATTTTGGTACACTTTTCAGGATTGCCTTCATCTAAAGGAACGTCCTGGAGCTCTTCGGTTGGCTCTGCGGCAATTCTGCTTTCCTCAACACTCATTGTCTGCATGTGCTCGTCCATAGCCAATAAAGCTAAATAACACTCCCTCGCTGCTAATTGATCTCCCTGCACCTGCCCTATTCCATGTTCTGTAGGGAATTTGACTGAGAGATGGTAGGTAGATGTTACTGCCTTCCAGCTGTTTAAAGTTGGCCTTCCAACGATGGCGTTATAGGAAGACGAGCAATTCACCACGAGGAAATTCACTTCTTTGGACAGTTGTTGTGGGTATGCTCCCACTACCACTGGCAGAGTAATGGTGCCCAAAGGTTGTACCTTCATTCCTCCAAATCCTACCAATGGTGAGCATACTGGACGAAGCCCTTCCCGTCCCAGCTTCATTTGTTGGAAGGCGGGGTAATACAATATATCAGCCGAACTCCCATTATCCACCAACACCCTTCTGGTGGTGTACCCCGCGATGAGCAAAGTTATGACGATTGCATCGTCATGCGGGTGATGGATTCTTCCAGCTTCTTCGTCCGTGAACGAAATGGTTGACTCGTCTACTGGGCTCGTCCTTCCGGGTCGTCCAGAAAGCTGGACGTTCTGCACCGCCTTCAGGTACGCCTTTTTTGACTTGGAAGAGTTTCCCGCTGAAGTTCCCCCTACGATAACTCTTATTTCTCCAAGTGGGGGTCGTGGTAACTCGTCCATCTTTCCCTTCATCTTCTCATCTTTGTGGTCTCTTCCAACGAAATGTCTCAACTTTCCTTGCCTGATTAGATTCTCTATCTGCTGTTTCAAGTCATAACACTCGTCCGTGTCGTGCCCATGGTCCCTATGGAAACGACAATATTTGCTCTTGTTGCGTTTGTTGGGGTCTCCCTTCATCTTGTCCGGCCACTTCAAGGAAGGATCATCCTTGATCTGCATAAGCACCTGATCAAGTGGGGTATTTAGGGGTGTGTACTGCTGATGCCGTCCTGAAGACGAAACTGTCTTCTTGCTATCTCGCTCCTTCCTCTCTTCCATTCGACCCTTCTTTGGACGAGGACCCTGTTCGGGGTGACGCATGGGGTTTGCATCTGTTTTCTCAGCTCTTTTCCTTTTCTTGGCTATAATAGCGTCTTCTGCATTCATAAAGTTTTGTGCTAAATGGACGAGTTCAGCCATTGTCTGTGGCTCTTGCTCATAAAGCTTGTGGATGAATAAGTCAGAATGAACCCCGTTGTGAAAGGCTGCCAATAGCAGCTTATCATCCATCTCGTCTACAGTCAAGGCCTCTTTGTTAAAGCGAGTGATGAAGGACCGCAAGCTTTCATTTTCTCCTTGTTCTATAGTTAATAGGCTGGACGAGGAACGTTTGTGTCTTTGCCCCCCAATGAAATTATTAAGAAACAACTTGCTTAATTCTTCAAAAGAACTTACCGTATTCGGGGGTATCTTACTGAACCACACCCGTGCCGGTCCCTTGAGGGTTGTAGGGAAGGCCCTGCACATGATTTCGTCCGGGACTCCTTGGAGATGCATCGTGGTCTTGAAGGTCGCGATGTGATCGCACGGATCGCGCGTCCCGTCGTATGAATCCAAGGAAGGCATTTTGAATTTGGTGGGCAGAGGGTGACTGTTAATGGAAGTCACAAAAGGAGAGTCCGTACGATGAACCAAGTCATCTACGGGATTCACTCTTCTCATGTTCTCTCTCATTTCGTCCATAGCCTTCTTCATTTGATCCATCTCTTTCTCCAAGTGTGGCACCCTCCGCGAAGCGGTACCTCGAGACTGGTTCTCAGGTTCAGTATTCGCTCTAACTTCTTAATTTTGGGCTTGTCCTTCCACCGGTCTTTCGAAGGGCTGCCTCCTTCTATCAATCTCTCTGGTCAATTCTTGGTTCTGGCGGGTTAACTCCGCCATGGCGGCTGCCATAGACTGCATGTGTTGGATGGAAGGCGGCTGCACGATAGGCACTGTATGGCGTTCAAGGTTGGGAACGCTCGACGCAATTCTACTTCCCTGGTGGCCTGGGCTTGTGGCCCTTGATCTTGTCCGGACCATCCAGCCTTTTGTCAAAGGAAGGAAAAACACAAGTTTCAAAGTCAGTCTTTTTCCCACAGACGGCGCCAACTGATGATGTAGAGAATCAGTAGGCTGAATGCTCCGGCTTCGGTGGCGATCAGTGTTTGCAATGACCTGTAAGGAAGAAGACAATCAAAGGGTGACCGGGGTTGACCGGCCAAAACTCCTCCGATGGTGAAGTCAGTTCCTTAGAAAATAATGTTCGGACTTGGAGGGAAGCGACGTTATTCAAAACTTACTTTCATTTGGAGTAGGCCGGTCTTTATATAGTGAACCTTAGAGCGGTTATTCGCTTTGTAACTGCTCCAAGGTTTGTGGACATCGACATAACTTCCTCAACGGCTATGAAAGTTATTAACCGCTGAAGGGAGTTAAGCATTTGAGGTAATTGCGGCGACATCTACGGGTCTGGTTCTTTCTCCTGAACTCTGCGCTTAGGTGTGTAGATGGAAGTCGAACCTCGATAGTTTCTAAGGGTCATATGGTCGTCCGTACACTTCGTCTATGGACGGCTCCTTCGTTCACGGAAGGTGGACTTGAATTCTCCCGAATGGTTCATGGACGACCCTTATGGACGATCAGGAGATAGCCATTTCGTCATTCCCATCACTCTCGAAACCAAAAAAATGACAAAAATACCCCTGAAACCAAAAAATTAAAAAAAATATCCCCGAAACTGAAAAATGACTAAAATAAATCCAAAACCCAAAAAACGACAAAAATACTCCCGAAACTCAAAAATTACCAAAACAACCCCCGAAACCTTAAAATGACCAAAATAATCTCGAAGCCAAAAAAATTACCAGAATACCTCCGAAACCCAAGAAATGAACAAAATACCCCCGAAACCCAAAAAATGACCAAAATACCATCGAAACATAAAAATTACGAAAATGACCCCCGAAACCTAAAAATGACCAGAATACTCTCGAAACCAAAAAAATTACGGGAATACCTCCGAAACCAAAAAAATGAACAAAATACCCCTGAAACTAAAAAAATTAAAAAAAAATATCCCCGAAACTGAAAAATGACTAAAATAAATCCAAAACCCAAAAAACGACAAAAATACTCCCGAAACTCAAAAATTACCAAAACAACCTCCGAAACCTAAAAATGACCAAAATACTCTTGAAACCAAAAAAATTACCAGAATACCTCCGAAACCCAAGAAATGACCAAAATACCCCCCAAACCCAAAAAATGCCCAAAATACCATCGAAACATAAAAATTACGAAAATAACGTCCGAAACCAAAAAAATGACCAAAATACCCCCGAAACAAAAAAATTTTAAAAAATATCCCCAAAACTGAAAAATGACTAAAATACATCAAAAACCCACAAAACGAAAAAAATACTTCCGAAACTCAAAAATCACCAAAACAACCCCCGAAACCTAAAAATGACCAAAATAATCTCGAAGCCAAAAAAATTACCAGAATACCTCCGAAACCCAAGAAATGACCAAAATACCGCCGAAAACCAAAAAATGACCAAAATACCATCGAAACATAAAAATTACGAAAATGACCCCCGAAACCTAAAAATGACCAGAACACTCTCGAAACCAAAAAAATAACAGGAATACCTCCGAAACCAAAAAAATGACCAAAATGCCCCCGAAACCAAAAAATTAAAAAAAATATCCCCAAAACTGAAAAATGACTAAAATACAACCGAAACCCAAAAAACGACAAAAATACTCCCGAAACTCAAAAATTACCAAAACAACCCCCGAAATCTAAAAATGACCAAAATAATCTCGAAGCCAAAAAAATTACCAGAATACCTCCGAAACCCAAGAAATGACCAAAATACCGCCGAAACCCAAAATATGACCAAAATACCATCGAAACATAAAAATTACGAAAATGACCACCGAAACCTAAAAATGATCGGAATACTCTCGAAACCAAAAAAATTACGGGAATACCTCCGAAACCAAAAAAATGACCAAAATACCCCCGAAACCAAAAAATTAAAAAAAAAATCCCCAAAACTAAAAAATGACTAAAGTACAAACAAAACCCAAAAAACGACAAAAGTACTACCGAAACTCAAAAATTACCAAAACAACCCCCGAAACCTAAAATGAACAAAATACTCTCGAAACCAAAAAAACTACCAGAATACCTCTGAAACCCAAGAATTGACCAAAATACCCCCCAAACCCCAAAAAATGCCCAAAATACCATCGAAACATTAAAATTACGAAAATTACCTCCGAAACCAAAAAAATGACCAAAATACCCCTGAAATAAAAAAATTTTAAAAATATCCCCAAAACTGAAAAATGACTAAAATACAATCAAAACCCACAAAACGAAAAAAAAAAATACTCCCGAAACTAAAAAATTACCAAAACAACCCCCGAAACCTAAAAATGACAAAAATACTCTCGAAACCAAAAAAATTACCAGAATACCTCCGAAACCCAGGAAATGACCAAAATACCCCCGAAACCCAAAAAATGACCAAAATACCATCGAAACATAAAAATTATGAAAATGACCCCCGAAACCTAAAAATGACCAGAATACTCTCGAAACCAATAAAATAACGGGAATACCTCCGAAACCAAAAAAATGACCAAAATACCCCCGAAACCAAAAAATTAAAAAAAATATCCCCAAAACTGAAAAATGACTAAAATACAACCAAAACCCAAAAAACGAAAAAATTACTCCCGAAACTCAAAAATTACCAAAACAACCCCCGAAACCTAAAAATGACCAAAATACTCTTGAAACCAAAAAAATTACCAGAATACCTCCGAAACCCAAGAAATGACCAAAATACCCCCCAAACCCAAAAAATGCCCAAAATACCATCGAAACAAAAAAATTACGAAAATAACTTCCGAAACCAAAAAAATGACCAAAATACCACCGAAACAAAAATATTTAAAAAAATATCCCCAAAACTGAAAAATGACTAAAATACATTCAAAACCCACAAAACGAAAAAAATACTCCCGAAACTCAAAAATTACCAAAACAAGCCCCAAAACCTAAAAATGACCAAAATACTCTCGAAACCAAAAAAATTACCAGAATACCTCCGAAACCCAAGAAATGACCAAAATACCCCCGAAAACAAAAAAATGACCAAAATACCATCGAAACATAAAAATTACGAAAATGACCCCCGAAACCTAAAAATGACCAGAATACTCTCGAAACCAAAAAAATAACGGGAATACCTCCGAAACCAAAAAAATGACCAAAATACCCCCGAAACCAAAAAATTAAAAAAAATATACCCAAAACTGAAAAATGACTAAAATACAACCAAAACCCAAAAAACAACAAAAATACACCCGAAACTCAAAAATTACAAAAACAACCCCCGAAACCTAAAAATGACCAAAATACTCTCGAAACCAAAAAAATTACCAGAATACCTCCGAAACCCAAGAAATGACCAAAATACCCCCGAAAACAAAAAAATGACCAGAATACTCTCGAAACCAAAAAAATTAAGGGAATACCTCTGAAACCAAAAAAATGACCAAAATACCCCCGAAAACAAAAAAATGACCAGAATACTCTCGAAACCAAAAAAATTAAGGGAACACCTCCGAAACCAAAAAAATGACCAAAATATCCCCGAAACCAAAAAATTTTAAAAAATATCCCCAAAACTGAAAAATGACTAAAATACAACCAAAACCCAAAAAATGACAAAAATACTTCCGAAACTCAAAAATTACCAAAACAACCCCCGAAACCTAAAAATGACCAAAATAATCTCGAAGCCAAAAAAATTACCAGAATACCTCCGAAACCCAAGAAATGACCAAAATACCCCCGAAAACCAAAAAATGACCAAAATACCATCGAAACATAAAAATTACGAAAATGACCCCCTAAACCTAAAAATGACCAGAATACTCTCAAAACCAAAAAAATAACGGGAATACCTCCGAAACCAAAAAAATGACCAAAATACCCCCGAAACCAAAAAATTAAAAAAAATATCCCCAAAACTGAAAAATGACTAAAATACAACCAAAACCCAAAAAACAACAAAAATACTCCCGAAACTCAAAAATTACCAAAACAACCCCCGAAACCTAAAAATGACCAAAATACTCTCGAAACCAAAAAATGACTGGAATACTCTCGAAACCAAAAAAATTACCAGAATACCTCCGAAACCCAAGAAATGACCAAAATACCCCCCAAACCCAAAAAATGCCCAAAATACCATCGAAACAGAAAAATTACGAAAATAACTTCCGAAACCAAAAAAATGACCAAAATACCCCCGAAACAAAAAAATTTTAAAAATATTCCCAAAACAGAAAAATGACTAAAATACATCCAAAACCCACAATACGAAAAAAATACTCCCAAAACTCAAAAATCACCAAAACAACCCCCGAAACCTAAAAATGAACAAAATACTCTCGAAACCAAAATAATTACCAGAATACCTCCGAAACCCAAGAAATGACCAAAATACCCCCCAAACCCAAAAAATGCCCAAAATACCATCGAAACATAAAAATTACGAAAATGACCCCCGAAACCTAAAAATGACCAGAACACTCTCGAAACCAAAAAAATAACGGGAATACCTCCGAAACCCAAGAAATGAACAAAATACCCCCGAAACCCAAAAAATGACCAAAATACCATCGAAACATAAAAATTACGAAAATGACCCCCGAAACCTAAAAATGACCGGAATACTCTCGAAACCAAAAAAATTACGGGAATACCTCCGAAACCAAAAAAATGACCAAAATGCCCCCGAAACCAAAAAATTAAAAAAAATATCCCCAAAACTGAAAAATGACTAAAATACAACCAAAACCCAAAAAACGACAAAAATACTCCCGAAACTCAAAAATTACCAAAACAACCCCCGAAATCTAAAAATGACCAAAATAATCTCGAAGCAAAAAAAATTACCAGAATACCTCCGAAACCCAAGAAATGACCAAAATACCGCCGAGACCCAAAATATGACCAAAATACCATCGAAACATAAAAATTACGAAAATGACCCCCGAATCCTAAAAATGACCGGAATACTCTCGAAACCAAAAAAACTACGGGAATACCTCCGAAACCAAAAAAATGACCAAAATACCCCCGAAACCAAAAAATTAAAAAAAATATCCCCAAAACTAAAAAATGACTAAAGTACAACCAAAACCCAAAAAACGACAAAAATACTACCGAAACTGAAAAATTACCAAAACAACCCCCGAAACCTAAAAATGACCAAAATACTATCGAAACCAAAAAAATGACCAAATTACCCCCGAAACCAAAAAATTAAAAAAAATATCCCCAAAACTGAAAAATGACTAAAATACAACCAAAACCCAAAAAACGAGAAAAATACTCCCGAAACTCAAAAATTACCAAAACAACCCCCGAAATCTAAAAATGACCAAAATAATCTCGAAGCAAAAAAAATTACCAGAATACCTTTGAAACCCAAGAAATGACCAAAATGCCGCCGAAACCCAAAATATGACCAAAATACCATCGAAACATAAAAATTACGAAAATGACCCCCGAAACCTAAAAATGACCGGAATACTCTCGAAACCAAAAAAATTACGGGAATACCTCCGAAACAAAAAAAATGTCCAAAATACCCCCGAAACCAAAAAATTAAAAAAAATATCCCCAAAACTAAAAAATGACTAAAGTACAACCAAAACCCAAAAAACGGCAAAAATACTACCGAAACTGAAAAATTACCAAAACAACCCCCGAAACCTAAAAATGACCAAAATACTCTCGAAACCAAAAAAATGACCAAATTACCCCCGAAACCAAAAAATTAAAAAAAAATATCCGCAAAACTGAAAAATGACTAAAATACAACCAAAACCCAAAAAACGGCAAAAATACTCCCAAAACTCAAAAATTTCCAAAACAACCAACGAAACCTAAAAATGACCAAACTACTCACGAAACCTAAAAAATTACCAGAATACCTCTGAAACCAAAAAATTAAAAAAAATATCCCCGAAACTGAAAATGACTAAAATAAATCCAAAACCCAAAAAACGAAAAAAATACTCCCGAAAATCAAAAATTACCAAAACAACCCCCGAAACCTAAAAATGACTAAAATACTCTCGAAAACAAAAAAATTACCAGAATACCTCCGAAACACATGAAATGACCAAAATACCCGCGAAACCCAGAAAATGACCAAAATACCATCGAAACAAAATGACCAGAATACTCTAGAAACAAAAAAAATTACGGGAATACCTCCGAAACTAAAAAAAATGACCAAAAAACGACCAAAATACCCCCCAAACCCAAAAAATGCCCAAAATACCATCGAAACATAAAAATTACGAAAATAACTTCCGAAACCAAAAAAATGACCAAAATACCCCCGAAACAAAAAAATTTTAAAAAATATCCCCAAAACTGAAAAATGACTAAAAAAATCCAAAACCCACAATAAGAAAAAAAAACTCCCGAAACTCAAAAATTACCAAAACAACCTCCGAAACCTAAAAATGACCAAAATAATCTCGAAGCCAAAAAAATTACCAGAATACCTCCGAAACCCAAGAAATGACCAAAATACCCTCGAAAACCAAAAAATGACCAAAATACCATCGAAACATAAAAATTACGAAAATGACCCCCGAAACCTAAAAATGACCAGAACACTCTCGAAACCAAAAAAATAACGGGAATACCTCCGAAACCAAAAAAATGACCAAAATACCCCCGAAACAAAAAAATTTAAAAAAATATCCCCAAAACTGAAAAATGACTAAAATACATCCAAAACCCACAAAACGAAAAAAATACTCCTGAAACTCAAAAATTAACAAAACAAGCCCCGAAACCTAAAAATGACCAAAATACTCTCGAGACCAAAAAAATTACCAGAATACCTCCGATACCCAAGAAATGACCAAAATACCCCCGAAAACAAAAAAATGACCAAAATACCATCGAAACATAAAAATTACGAAAATGACCCCCGAAACCTAAAAATGACCAGAATACTCTCGAAACCAAAAAAATAACGGGAATACCTCCGAAACCAAAAAAATGACCAAAATACCCCCGAAACCAAAAAATTAAAAAAAATATCCCCAAAATTGAAAAATGACTAAAATACAACCAAAACCCAAAAAACAACAAAAATACTCCCGAAACTCAAAAATTACCAAAACAACCCCCGAAACCTAAAAATGACCAAAATACTCTCGAAACCAAAAAAATTACCAGAATACCTCCGAAACCCAAGAAATGACCAAAATACCCCCGAAAACAAAAAAAATGACCAGAATACTCTCGAAACCAAAAAAATTACGGGAATACCTCCGAAACCAAAAAAATGAACAAAATATCCCCGAAACCAAAAAATTAAAAAAATATCCCCAAAACTGAAAAATGACTAAAATACAACCAAAACCCAAAAAGTGACAAAAACACTCCCGAAACTCAAAAATTACCAAAACAACCCCCGAAACCTAAAAATGACCAAAATACTCTCGAAACCAAAAAAATTACCAGAATACCTCCGAAACCCAAGAAATGAACAAAATACCCCCGAAACCCAAAAAATGACCAAAATACCATCGAAACATAAAAATTACGAAAATGACACCCGAAATCTAAAAATGACCAGAATACTCTCGAAACCAAAAAAATAACTGGAATACCTCCGAAACCAAAAAAATGACCAAAATACCCCCGAAACCAAAAAATTAAAAAAAATATCCCCAAAACTGAAAAATGACTAAAATAAGACCAAAACCCAAAAAGTGACAAAAACACTCCCGAAACTCAAAAATTACCAAAACAACACCCGAAACCTAAAAATTACCAAAATACTCTCGAAACCAAAAAAATTACCAGAATACCTCCGAAACCCAAAAAATGACCAAAATACCATCGAAACATAAAAATTACGAAAATAACTTCCGAAACCAAAAAAATGACCAAAATACCCCCGAAACAAAAAAATTTTTAAAAATATCCCCAAAACTGAAAAATGACTAAAATACATCCAAAACCCACAATACGAAAAAAATACTCCCGAAACTCAAAAATTACCATAACAACCCCCGAAACCTAAAAATGACCAAAATAATCTCGAAGCCAAAAAAATTACCAGAATACCTCCGAAACCCAAGAAATGACCAAAATACCCCCGAAAATCAAAAAATGACCAAAATACCATCGAAACATAAAACTTACGAAAATGACCCCCGAAACCTAAAAATGACCAGAACACTCTCGAAACCAAAAAAATAACGGGAATACCTCCGAAACCAAAAAAATGACCAAAATACCCCCGAAACAAAAAAATTTAAAAAAATATCCCCAAAACTGAAAAATGACTAAAATACATCCAAAACCCACAAAACGAAAAAAATACTCCCGAAACTCAAAAATTACCAAAACAAGCCCCGAAACCTAAAAATGACCAAAATACTCTCGAGACCAAAAATATTACCAGAATACCTCCGAAACCCAAGAAAAGACCAAAATACCCCCGAAAACAAAAAAATGACCAAAATACCATCGAAACATAAAAATTACGAAAATGACCCCCGAAACCTAAAAATGACCAGAATACTCTCGAAAAAAAAAAATTACGGGAATACCTCCGAAACCAAAAAAATGACCAAAATACCCCCGAAACCAAAAAATTAAAAAAAATATCCCCAAAACTGAAAAATGACTAAAATACAACCAAAACCCAAAATACAACAAAAATACTCTCGAAACTCAAAAATTACCAAAACAACCTCCGAAACCCAAAAATGACCAAAACACGCCCGGAAACAAAAAAATGACCAGAATACTCTCGAAACCAAAAAAATTACGGGAATACCTCCGAAACCAAAAAAATGACCAAAATATCCCCGAAACCAAAAAATTAAAAAAAATATCCCCAAAACTGAAAAATGACTAAAATACAACCAAAACCCAAAAAGTGACAAAAACACTCCCGAAACTCAAAAATTTCCAAAACAACCCCCGAAACCTAAAAATGACCAAAATACTCTCGAAACCAAAAAAATTACCAGAATACCCCCGAAACCCAAGAAATGAACAAAATACCCCCGAAACCCAAAAAATGACCAAAATACCATCGAAACATAAAAATTACGAAAATGACCCCCGAAATCTAAAAATGACCAGAATACTCTCGAAACCAAAAAAATAACGGGAATACCTCCGAAACCAAAAAAATGACCAAAATTCCCCCGAAACCAAAAAATTAAAAAAAATATCCCAAAACTGAAAAATGACTAAAATACAACCAAAACCCAAAAAGTGACAAAAACACTCCCGAAACTCAAAAATTACCAAAACAACCCCCGAAACCTAAAAATGACCAAAATACTCTCGAAACCAAAAAAATTACCAGAATACCTCCGAAACCCAAGAAATGAACAAAATACCCCCGAAACACAAAAAATGACCAAAATACCATCGAAAAATAAAAATTACGAAAATGACCCCCGAAACCTAAAAATGACGAGAATACTCTCGAAACCAAAAAAATTACGGGAATACCTCCGAAACCAAAAAAATGACCAAAATACCCCTGAAACCAAAAAATTAAAAAAAATATCGCCGAAACTGAAAAAATGACTAAAATAAATCCAAAACCCAAAAAACGACGAAAATACTCCCGAAACTGAAAAATTACCAAAACAACCCCCGAAACCTAAAAATGAAGAAAATACTCTCGAAACCAAAAAAATTACCAGAATACCTCCGAAACCCAAGAAATGACCAAAATACCCCCCAAACCCAAAAAATGCCCAAGATACCATCGAAACATAAAAATTACGAAAATAACCTCCGAAACCAAAAAAATGACCAAAATACCCCCGAAACAAAAAAATTTAAAAAAATATCCCCAAAACTGAAAAATGACTAAAATACATCCAAAACCCACAAAACGAAAAAAATACTCCAGAAACTCAAAAATTACCAAAACAACCCCAGAAACCTAAAAATGACCAAAATAATCTCGAAGCCAAAAAAATTACCAGAATACCTCCGAAACCCAAGAAATAAACAAAATACCCCCGAAACCCAAAAAATGACCAAAATACCATCGAAACATAAAAATTACGAAAATGACCCACGAAACCTAAAAATGACCAGAATACTCTCGAAACCAAAAAAATAACGGGAATACCTCCGAAACCAAAAAAATGGCCAAAATACCCCCGAAACAAAAAAAATTTTAAAAAATATCCCCAAAACTGAAAAATGACTAAAATACATCCAAAACCCACAAAACGAAAAAAATACTCCCAAAACTCAAAAATTACCAAAACAAGCCCCGAAACCTAAAAATGACCAAAATACTCTCGAAACCAAAAAAATTACCAGAATACCTCCGAAACCCAAGAAATGACCAAAATACCCCCGAAAACAAAAAAATGACCAAAATACCATCGAAACATAAAAATTACGAAAATGACCCCCGAAACCTAAAAATGACCAGAATACTCTCGAAACCAAAAAAATAACGGGAATACCTCCGAAACCAAAAAAATGACAAAAATATCCCCGAAATCGAAAAATTTTATAAAATATCCCCAAAACTGGAAAATGACTAAAATACAACCAAATCCCAAAAAATGAAAAAAATACTCCCGAAACTCAAAAATTACCAAAACAACCCCCGAAACCTAAAAATGACCAAAATAATCTCGAAGCCAAAAAAAATTACCAGAATACCTCCGAAACCCAAGAAATGACCAAAATACCCCCGAAAACAAAAAAATGACCAAAATACCATCGAAACATAAAAATTACGAAAATGACCCCCAAAACCTAAAAATGACCAGAATACTCTCGAAACCAAAAAAATAACGGGAGTTCCCCCGGACTAAAAAATTAAAAAAAATGTCCCCAAAACTGAAAAATGACTAAAATACAACCAAAACCCAAAAAATGAAAAAAAAACACTCCCAAAACTCAAAAATTACCAAAACAACCCCCGAAACCTAAAAATGACTAAAATACTCTCGAAACCAAAAAAATTACTAGAATACCTCCGAAACCCAAGAAATGAACAAAATACCCCCGAAACCCAAAAAATGACCAAAATACCATCGAAACATAAAAATTACGAAAATGACCCCCGAAACCTAAAAATGACCAGAATACTCTCGAAACCAAAAAAATAACGGGAATACCTCCGAAACCAAAAAAATGACCAAAATACCCCCGAAACCAAAAAATTAAAAAAAATATCCCAAAAACTGAAAAATGACTAAAATACAACCAAAACCCAGAAAACGACAAAATTACTCCCGAAACTCAAAAATTACCAAAACAACCCCCGAAACGTAAAAATGACCAAAATACTCTCGAAACAAAAAAAATTACCAGAATACCGCCGAAACCCAAGAAATGAATAAAATACCCCCGAAACCCAAAAAATGACAAAAATACCATCGAAACATAAAAATTACGAAAATGACCCCCGAAATCTAAAAAAAACCAGAATACCTCCGAAACCCAAGAAATGCCCAAAATACCATCGAAACATAAAAATTACGAAAATAAATTCCGAAACCAAAAAAATGACCAAAATACCCCCGAAACAAAAAAAATTTTAAAAAATATCCCCAAAACTGAAAAATGACTAAAATACATCCAAAACCCACAAAACGAAAAAAATACTCCCAAAACTCAAAAATTACCAAAACAAGCCCCGAAACCTAAAAATGACCAAAATACTCTCGAAACCAAAAAAATTACCAGAATACCTCCGAAACCCAAGAAATGACCAAAATACCCCCGAAAACAAAAAAATGACCAAAATACCATCGAAACATAAAAATTACGAAAATGACCCCCGAAACCTAAAAATGACCAGAATACTCTCGAAACCAAAAAAATAACGGGAATACCTCCGAAACCAAAAAAATGGCCAAAATACCCCAAGAAATGACCAAAATACCCCCGAAAACAAAAAAATGACCAGAATACTCTCGAAACCAAAAAAATTACGGGAATACCTCCGAAACCAAAAAAATGACAAAAATATCCCCGAAATCAAAAAATTTTAAAAAATATCCCCAAAACTGAAAAATGACTAAAATACAACCAAATCCCAAAAAATGAAAAAAATACTCCCGAAACTCAAAAATTACCAAAACAACCCCCGAAACCTAAAAATGACCAAAATAATCTCGAAGCCAAAAAAAATTACCAGAATACCTCCGAAACCCAAGAAATGACCAAAATACCCCCGAAAACCAAAAAATGACCAAAATACCATCGAAACATAAAGATTACGAAAATGACCCCCAAAACCTAAAAATGACCAGAATACTCTCGAAACCAAAAAAATAACGGGAGTTCCCCCGAACTAAAAAATTAAAAAAAAATGTCCCCAAAACTGAAAAATGACTAAAATACAACCAAAACCCAAAAAATGAAAAAAACACTCCCAAAACTCAAAAATTACCAAAACAACCCCCGAAACCTAAAAATGACTAAAATACTCTCGAAACCAAAAAAATTACTAGAATACCTCCGAAACCCAAGAAATGAACAAAATACCCCCGAAACCCAAAAAATGACCAAAATACCATCGAAACATAAAAATTACGAAAATGACCCCCGAAACCTAAAAATGACCGGAATACTCTCGAAACCAAAAAAATTACGGGAATACCTCCGAAACCAAAAAAATGACCAAAATGCCCCCGAAACCAAAAAATTAAAAAAAATATCCCCAAAACTGAAAAATGACTAAAATACAACCAAAACCCAAAAAACGACAAAAATACTCCCGAAACTCAAAAATTACCAAAACAACCCCCGAAATCTAAAAATGACCAAAATAATCTCGAAGCAAAAAAAATTACCAGAATACTTCCGAAACCCAAGAAATGACCAAAATACCGCCGAAACCCAAAATATGACCAAAATACCATCGAAACATAAAAATTACGAAAATGACCCCCGAAACCTAAAAATGACCGGAATACTCACGAAACCAAAACAATTACGGGAATACCTCCGAAACCAAAAAAATGACCAAAATACCCCCGAAACCAAAAAATTAAAAAAAACATCCCCAAAACTAAAAAATGACTAAAGTACAACCAAAACCCAAAAAACGACAAAAATACTACCGAAACTGAAAAATTACCTAAACAACCCCCGAAAACTAAAAATGACCCAAATACTCTCGAAACCAAAAAAATGACCAAATTACCCCCGAAACAAAAAAATTAAAAAAAAAATATCCGCAAAACTGAAAAATGACTAAAATACAACCAAAACCCAAAAAACGACAAAAATACTCCCAAAACTCAAAAATTTCCAAAACAACCAACGAAACCTAAAAATGACCAAACTACTCACGAAACCAAAAAAATTACCAGAATACCTCCGAAACCAAAAAATTAAAAAAATATCCCCGAAACTGAAAATGACTAAAATAAATCCAAAACCCAAAAAACGAAAAAAATACTCCCGAAAATCAAAAATTACCAAAACAACCCCCGAAACCTAAAAATGACTAAAATACTCTCGAAAACAAAAAAATTACCAGAATACCTCCGAAACCCGAGAAATGACCAAGATACCCCCGAAAACCAAAAAATGACCAAAATACCATCGAAACATAAAAATTACGAAAATGACCCCCGAAACCTAAGAATGACCAGAAAACTCTCGAAACCAAAAAAATTACGGGAATACCTCCGAAACCAAAAAAAATGACCAAAATATCCCCGAAACTGAAAAATGATTAAATAAATCCAAAACCCAAAAAACGACGAAAATACTCCCGAAACTAAAAAATTACCAAAACAAACCCCGAAACCTAAAAATGAACAAAATACTCTCGAAACAAAAAAAAGTACCAGAATACCTCCGAAACCCAAGAAATGACCAAAATACCCCCCATACCCAAAAAATGCCCAAAATACCATCGAAACATAAAAATTACGAAAATAACCTCCGAAACCAAAAAAATGACCAAAATACCCTCGAAACAAAAAAATTTAAATAAATATCCCCAAAACTGAAAAATGACTAAAATAAATCCAAAACCCAAAAAACGACGAAAATACTCCCGAAACTGAAAAATTACCAAAACAACCCCCGAAACCTAAAAATGACAAAAATACTCTCGAAACCAAAAAAATGACCACAATACCCCCGAAACAAAAAAATATAAAAAAATATCCCCAAAACTGAAAAATGAGTAAAATACATCCAAAACCCACAATACGAAAAAAATACTCCCAAAACTCAAAAATCACCAAAACAACCCCCGAAACCTAAAAATGACCAAAAAACTCTCGAAACCAAAAAAATTACGGGAATACCTCCGAATCCAAAAAAATGACCAAAATACCCCTGAAACCAAAAAATTAAAAAAAATATCCCCGAAACTGAAAAATGACTAAAATACAACCAAAACCCAAAAAACGACAAAAATACTCCCGAAACTCAAAAATTTCCAAAACAACCCCCGAAACCTAAAAATGAACAAAATACTCTCGAAACCAAAAAAATGACCAAAATACCCCCGAAACAAAAAATTATCAGAATACCTCCGAAACGCAAGAAATGACCAAAATACCCCCGAAAACCAAAAAATGACCAAAATACCCCTGAAACCAAAAAATTAAAAAAAATATCCCCGAAACTGAAAAATGACCAAAATAATCTCGAAGCCAAAAAAATTACCAGAATACCTCCGAAACGCAAGAAATGACAAAAATACCCCCAAAAACCAAAAAATGACCAAAATACCCTCGAAACATAAAAATTACGAAAATGACCCCCGAAACCTAAAAATGACAAGAACACTCTCGAAACCAAAAAAATAACGGGAATACCTCCGAAACCAAAAAAATGACCAAAATACCCCCGAAACCAAAAAATTAAAAAAAATATAACCAAAACTGAAAAATGACTAAAATACAACCAAAACCCAGAAAACGACAAAAATACTCCCGAGACTCAAAAATTTCCAAAACAACCCCCGAAACCTAAAAATGAACAAAATACTCTCGAAACCAAAAAAATGACCAAAATACCCCCGAAACAAAAAATTACCAGAATACCTCCGAAACGCAAGAAATGACCAAAATACCCCCGAAAACCAAAAAATGACCAAAATACCATCGAAACATAAAAATTACGAAAATGACCCCCGAAACCTAAAAATGACCAGAACACTCTCGAAACCAAAAAAATAACGGGAATACCTCCGAACATAGTTTAGAAACCCGGACCGGATCGGGCGGTCCTACCGGGAAAACCGGGAACCGGTGGTAATTCCGGTTTTTTAACACCCCAGAACCGGGTATGAGTGATTTGTGAGAGAACCGGACGAACCGGGGTTGGACCGGGAAAACCGGCCGAACCGTAGACCGGTCCAACCCCGGTTCAAACAGAACAGCTAAATCAGAAAAATTGAGGAAATGCGGATGCCAGGATTTGAACCCTGGCCGGTCAGGAATTTGCCTAAAACTTAACCACTCAGCCAAGCTAGTAGCTGGTGTTCAATGATAACAAAAAAAATACTTGAAGTAAACTTAATGCAATTTTTTTTTTTTTTTTTTTTTATAAAAACAACATAACACAATTCTATTCTACTTAATTAAATTATCCATCTCTTATAAGGAATATCAAAAAACTAAAATTAAAATCCTTTAAAAATATTCAACTTTACTTCAAAAATTAATCATAAATTTTAATGTTTTCATGGTTATTATTTTATTTTATTAACTTTCTTATTTAATTATTAAATACATACTTGAAAATCATTAAATTTCCCTCACATATATAGATATGTTAGTCAATTTTGCTAGTTTTATAAATTTAATATTTATATTTAGGCTTTATTTAATTATTAAATTAATTATGACATCATCACGGTTCGACCCCGGTTCGACCTCGGTTGAACCTCAAAAACCTTGAACCTCTCCCTTTTACGGTTCAATTAACGGTCCGGGTTTGAAAACCTTGCCTCCGAAACCAAAAAAATGACCAAAATACCCCCGAAACCAAAAAATTAAAAAAAATATAACCAAAACTGAAAAATGACTAAAATACATCCAAAACCCAAAAAACGACAAAAATACTCCCGAAACTAAAAAATTACCAAAACAACCCCCGAAACCTAAAAATGACCAAAATACTCTAGAAACCAAAAAAATTACCAGAATACCTCAGAAACCCAAGAAATGACCAAAATACCCCCCAAACCCAAAAAATGCCCAAAATACCATCGAAACATAAAAATTACGAAAATAACTTCCGAAACCAAAAAAATGACCAAAATACCCCCGAAACAAAAAAATTTTAAAAAATATCCCCAAAACTGAAAAATGACTAAAATACATCCAAAACCCACAATACGAAAAAAATACTCCCGAAACTCAAAAATAACCATAACAACCCCCGAAACCTAAAAATGACCCAAAAAAATCTCGAAGCCAAAAAAATTACCAGAATACCTCCGAAACCCAAGAAATGAACAAAATACCCCCGAAACCCAAAAAAATGACCAAAATACCATCGAAACAAAAATGACGAAAATGACCCCCGAAACCTAAAAATGACCAGAAAACTCTCGAAACCAAAAAAATTACGGGAATACCTCCGAAACCAAAAAAATGACCAAAATACCCAAGAAACCAAAAAATTAAAAAAAATATCCCCGAAACTGAAAAATGACCAAAATAATCTCGATGCCAAAAAATTTACCAGAATACCTCCGAAACGCAAGAAATGACCAAAATACCCCCAAAAACCAAAAAATGACCAAAATACCATCGAAACATAAAAATTACGAAAATGACCCCCGAAACCTAAAAATGACCAGAACACTCTCGAAACCAAAAAAATAACGGGAATACCTCCGAAACCAAAAAAATGACCAAGATACCCCCGAAACCAAAAAATTAAAACAAATATAACCAAAACTGAAAAATGACTAAAATACAACCAAAACCCAGAAAACGACAAAAATACTACCGAGACTCAAAAATTTCCAAAACAACCCCCGAAACCTAAAAATGAACAAAATACTCTCGAAACCAAAAAAATGACCAAAATACCCCCGAAACAAAAAATTACCAGAATACCTCCGAAACGCAAGAAATGACCAAAATACCCCCGAAAACCAAAAAATGACCAAAATACCCAAGAAACCAAAAAATTAAAAAAAATATCCCCGAAACTGAAAAATGACCAAAATAATCTCGATGCCAAAAAAATTACCAGAATACCTCCGAAACGCAAGAAATGACCAAAATACCCCCAAAAACCAAAAAATGACCAAAATACCCCCGAAACAAAAAAATTTTAAAAAATGTCCCCAAAACTGAAAAATGACTAAAATACATCCAAAACCCACAATACGAAAAAAATACTCCCGAAACTCAAAAATACCAAAACAACCCCCGAAACCTAAAAATGACCAAAATAATCTCGAAGCCAAAAAAATTACCAGAATACCTCCGAAACCCAAGAAATGGACCAAAATACCCCCGAAAACCAAAAAATGACCAAAATACCATCGAAACATAAAAATTACGAAAATGACCCCCGAAACCTAAAAATGACCAGAACACTCTCGAAACCAAAAAAATAACGGGAATACCTCCGAAACCAATAAAATGACCAAAATACCCCCGAAACAAAAAAATTTAAAAAAATATCCCCAAAACTGAAAAATGACTAAAATACATCCAAAACCCACAAATCGAAAAAAATACTCCCGAAACTCAAAAATTACCAAAACAAGCCCCGAAACCTAAAAATGACCAAAATACTCTCGAGACCAAAAAAATTACTAGAATACCTCCGAAACCCAAGAAATGACTAAAATACCCCCGAAAAAAAAAATGACCAAAATACCATCGAAACATAAAAATTACGAAAATGACCCCCGAAACCTAAAAATGACCAGAATACTCTCGAAACCAAAAAAATAACGGGAATACCTCCGAAACCAAAAAAATGACCAAAATACCCCCGAAACCAAAAATTAAAAAAATATCCCCAAAACTGAAAATGACTAAAATACAACCAAAACCCAAAAAACAACAAAAATACTCCCGAAACTCAAAAATTACCAAAACAACCCCCGAAACCTAAAATGACCAAAACACGCTCGAAACCAAAAAATTACCAGAATACCTCCGAAACCCAAGAAATGACCAAATACCCCCGAAAACAAGAAAATGACCAGAATACTCTCGAAACCAAAAAATTACGGGAATACCTCCAAAACATAAAAAATGACCAAAATATCCCCGAAACCAAAAAATTAAAAAAAATATCCCCAAAACTGAAAAATGACTAAAATACAACCAAAACCCAAAAAGTGACAAAAACACTCCCGAATCTTCAAAACTTACCAAAACAACCCCCGAAACCTAAAAATGACCAAAATACTCTCGAAACCAAAAAAATTACCAGAATACCTCCGAAACCCAAGAAATGAACAAAATACCCCCGAAACACAAAAAATGACCAAAATACCATCGAAAAATAAAAATTACGAAAATGACCCCCGAAACCTAAAATGACCAGAATACTCTCGAAACCAAAAAAATTACGGGAATACCTCCGAAGCCAAAAAAATGACCAAAATACCCCTGAAACCAAAAAATTAAAAAAATATCCCCGAAACTGAAAAATGACTAAAATAAATCCAAAACCCAAAAAAGGACGAAAATACTCCCGAAACTGAAAAATTACCAAAACAACCCCCGAAACCTAAAAATGAAGAAAATACTCTCGAAACCAAAAAAATTACCAGAATACCTCCGAAACCCAAGAAATGACCAAAATACCCCCCAAACCCAAAAAATGCCCAAGATACCATCGAAACATAAAAATTACGAAAATAACCTCTGAAACAAAAAAAATAACCAAAATACCCCCCGAAACAAAAAAATTTAAAAAATATCCCCAAAACTGAAAAATGACTAAAATACATCCAAACCCACAAAACGAAAAAAATACTCCCGAAACTCAAAAATTACCAAAACAACCCCAGAAACTTAAAAATGACCAAAATACTCTCGAAACCAAAAAATTACCAGAATACCTCCGAAACCCAAGAAATAAACAAAATACCCCTGAAACCCAAAAAATGACCAAAATACCCCCGAAAACAAAAAAATAACGGGAATACCTCCGAAATGACCCAAGAAATGACCAAAATACCCCCGAAAACAAAAAAATGACCAAAATACCATCGAAACATAAAAATTACGAAAATGACCCACGAAACCTAAAAATGACCAAAATACTCTCGAAACCAAGAAAATAACGGGAATACCTCCGAAACCAAAAAATGATCAAAATACCCCCGAAACCAAAAAATTAAAAAAAATATCCCAAAATTGAAAAATGACTAAAATACAACCAAAACCCAAAAAACAACAAAAATACTCCGAAACTCAAAAATTACCAAAACAACCCCGAAACCTAAAAATGACCAAAATACTCTCGAAACCAAAAAAATTACCAGAATACCTCCGAAACCAAAGAAATGACCAAAATACCCCCGAAAACAAAAAAATGACCAGAATACTCTCGAAACCAAAAAAATAACGGGAATACCTCCGAAACCAAAAAAATGAACAAAATATCCCCGAAACCAAAAAATTAAAAAAAATATCCCCAAAACTGAAAAATGACTAAAATACAACCAAAACCCAAAAAGTGACAAAAACACTCCCGAAACTCAAAAATTACCAAAACAACCCCCGAAACCTAAAAATGACCAAAATACTCTCGAAACCAAAAAAATTACCAGAATACCTCCGAAACCCAAGAATTGAACAAAATACCCCCGAAACCCAAAAAATGACCAAAATACCATCGAAACATAAAAATTACGAAAATAACTTCCGAAACCAAAAAAATGACCAAAATACCCCCGAAACAAAAAAATTTTAAAAAATTTCCCAAAACTGAAAAATGACTAAAATACATCCAAAACCCACAATACGAAAAAAATACTCCCGAAACTCAAAAATTACCATAACAACCCCCGAAACCTAAAAATGACCAAAAAAAATCTCGAAGCCAAAAAAATTACCAGAATACCTCCGAAACCCAAGAAATGAATAAAATACCCCCGAAACCCAAAAAAATGACCAAAATACCATCGAAACAAAAATTACGAAAAAGACCCCCGAAACCTAAAAATGACCAGAAAACTCTCGAAACCAAAAAAATTACGGGAATACCTCCGAAACCAAAAAAATGACCAAAATACCCAAGAAACCAAAAAATTAAAAAAAATATCCCCGAAACTGAAAAATGACCAAAATAATCTCGATGCCAAAAAAATTACCAGAATACCTCCGAAACGCAAGAAATGACCAAAATACCCCCAAAAACCAAAAAATGACCAAAATACCCCCGAAACAAAAAAATTTTAAAAAATGTCCCCAAAACTGAAAAATGACTAAAATACATCCAAAACCCACAATACGAAAAAAATACTCCCGAAACTCAAAAATTACCAAAACAACCCCCGAAACCTAAAAATGACCAAAATAATCTCGAAGCCAAAAAAATTACCAGAATACCTCCGAAACCCAAGAAATGACCAAAATACCCCCGAAAACCAAAAAATGACCAAAATACCATCGAAACATAAAAATTACGAAAATGACCCCCGAAACCTAAAAATGACCAGAACACTCTCGAAACCAAAAAAATAACGGGAATACCTCCGAAACCAATAAAATGACCAAAATACCCCCGAAACAAAAAAATTTAAAAAAATATCCCCAAAACTGAAAAATGACTAAAATACATCCAAAACCCACAAATCGAAAAAAATACTCCCGAAACTCAAAAATTACCAAAACAAGCCCCGAAACCTAAAAATGACCAAAATACTCTCGAGACCAAAAAAATTACTAGAATACCTCCGAAACCCAAGAAATGACTAAAATACCCCCGAAAAAAAAAATGACCAAAATACCATCGAAACATAAAAATTACGAAAATGACCCCCGAAACCTAAAAATGACCAGAATACTCTCGAAACCAAAAAAATAACGGGAATACCTCCGAAACCAAAAAAATGACCAAAATACCCCCGAAACCAAAAAATTAAAAAAAATATCCCCAAAACTGAAAAATGACTAAAATACAACCAAAACCCAAAAAACAACAAAAATACTCCCGAAACTCAAAAATTACCAAAACAACCCCCGAAACCTAAAAATGACCAAAACACGCTCGAAACCAAAAAAATTACCAGAATACCTCCGAAACCCAAGAAATGACCAAAATACCCCCGAAAACAAGAAAATGACCAGAATACTCTCGAAACCAAAAAAATTACGGGAATACCTCCAAAACATAAAAAATGACCAAAATATCCCCGAAACCAAAAAATTAAAAAAAATATCCCCAAAACTGAAAAATGACTAAAATACAACCAAAACCCAAAAAGTGACAAAAACACTCCCGAATCTTCAAAACTTACCAAAACAACCCCCGAAACCTAAAAATGACCAAAATACTCTCGAAACCAAAAAAATTACCAGAATACCTCCGAAACCCAAGAAATGAACAAAATACCCCCGAAACACAAAAAATGACCAAAATACCATCGAAAAATAAAAATTACGAAAATGACCCCCGAAACCTAAAAATGACCAGAATACTCTCGAAACCAAAAAAATTACGGGAATACCTCCGAAGCCAAAAAAATGACCAAAATACCCCTGAAACCAAAAAATTAAAAAAAATATCCCCGAAACTGAAAAATGACTAAAATAAATCCAAAACCCAAAAAAGGACGAAAATACTCCCGAAACTGAAAAATTACCAAAACAACCCCCGAAACCTAAAAATGAAGAAAATACTCTCGAAACCAAAAAAATTACCAGAATACCTCCGAAACCCAAGAAATGACCAAAATACCCCCCAAACCCAAAAAATGCCCAAGATACCATCGAAACATAAAAATTACGAAAATAACCTCTGAAACAAAAAAAATAACCAAAATACCCCCGAAACAAAAAAATTTAAAAAAATATCCCCAAAACTGAAAAATGACTAAAATACATCCAAAACCCACAAAACGAAAAAAATACTCCCGAAACTCAAAAATTACCAAAACAACCCCAGAAACTTAAAAATGACCAAAATACTCTCGAAACCAAAAAAATTACCAGAATACCTCCGAAACCCAAGAAATAAACAAAATACCCCTGAAACCCAAAAAATGACCAAAATACCCCCGAAAACAAAAAAATAACGGGAATACCTCCGAAATGACCCAAGAAATGACCAAAATACCCCCGAAAACAAAAAAATGACCAAAATACCATCGAAACATAAAAATTACGAAAATGACCCACGAAACCTAAAAATGACCAAAATACTCTCGAAACCAAGAAAATAACGGGAATACCTCCGAAACCAAAAAAATGATCAAAATACCCCCGAAACCAAAAAATTAAAAAAAATATCCCCAAAATTGAAAAATGACTAAAATACAACCAAAACCCAAAAAACAACAAAAATACTCCCGAAACTCAAAAATTACCAAAACAACCCCCGAAACCTAAAAATGACCAAAATACTCTCGAAACCAAAAAAATTACCAGAATACCTCCGAAACCAAAGAAATGACCAAAATACCCCCGAAAACAAAAAAATGACCAGAATACTCTCGAAACCAAAAAAATAACGGGAATACCTCCGAAACCAAAAAAATGAACAAAATATCCCCGAAACCAAAAAATTAAAAAAAATATCCCCAAAACTGAAAAATGACTAAAATACAACCAAAACCCAAAAAGTGACAAAAACACTCCCGAAACTCAAAAATTACCAAAACAACCCCCGAAACCTAAAAATGACCAAAATACTCTCGAAACCAAAAAAATTACCAGAATACCTCCGAAACCCAAGAATTGAACAAAATACCCCCGAAACCCAAAAAATGACCAAAATACCATCGAAACATAAAAATTACGAAAATAACTTCCGAAACCAAAAAAATGACCAAAATACCCCCGAAACAAAAAAATTTTAAAAAATTTCCCAAAACTGAAAAATGACTAAAATACATCCAAAACCCACAATACGAAAAAAATACTCCCGAAACTCAAAAATTACCATAACAACCCCCGAAACCTAAAAATGACCAAAAAAAATCTCGAAGCCAAAAAAATTACCAGAATACCTCCGAAACCCAAGAAATGAATAAAATACCCCCGAAACCCAAAAAAATGACCAAAATACCATCGAAACAAAAATTACGAAAAAGACCCCCGAAACCTAAAAATGACCAGAAAACTCTCGAAACCAAAAAAATTACGGGAATACCTCCGAAACCAAAAAAATGACCAAAATACCCAAGAAACCAAAAAATTAAAAAAAATATCCCCGAAACTGAAAAATGACCAAAATAATCTCGATGCCAAAAAAATTACCAGAATACCTCCGAAACGCAAGAAATGACCAAAATACCCCCAAAAACCAAAAAATGACCAAAATACCCCCGAAACAAAAAAATTTTAAAAAATGTCCCCAAAACTGAAAAATGACTAAAATACATCCAAAACCCACAATACGAAAAAAATACTCCCGAAACTCAAAAATTACCAAAACAACCCCCGAAACCTAAAAATGACCAAAATAATCTCGAAGCCAAAAAAATTACCAGAATACCTCCGAAACCCAAGAAATGACTAAAATACCCCAGAAAACAAAAAAATGACCAAAATTCCATCGAAACATAAAAATTACGAAAATGACCCCCGAAACCTAAAAATGACCAGAATACTCTCGAAACCAAAAAAATAACGGGAATACCTCCTAAACCAAAAAAATGACCAAAATACCCCCGAAACCAAAAAATTAAAAAAAATATCCCCAAAACTGAAAAATGACTAAAATACAACCAAAACCCAAAAAACAACAAAAATACTCCCGAAACTCAAAAATTACCAAAACAACCCCCGAAACCTAAAAATGGCCAAAACACGCTCGAAACCAAAAAAATTACTAGAATACCTCCGAAACCCAAGAAATGACCAAAATACCCCCGAAAACAAGAAAATGACCAGAATACTCTCGAAACCAAAAAAATTACGGGAATACCTCCAAAACATAAAAAATGACCAAAATATCCCCGAAACCAAAAAATTAAAAAAAATATCCCCAAAACTGAAAAATGACTAAAATACAACCAAAACCCAAAAAGTGACAAAAACACTCCCGAATCTCAAAAATTACCAAAACAACCCCCGAAACCTAAAAATGACCAAAATACTCTCGAAACCAAAAAAATTACCAGAATACCTCCGAAACCCAAGAAATGAACAAAATATCCCCGAAACCCAAAAAATGACCAAAATACCATCGAAACATAAAAATTACGAAAATGACCCCCGAAATCTAAAAATGACCAGAATACTCTCGAAACCAAAAAAATAACGGGAATACCTCCGAAACCAAAAAAATGACCAAAATACCCCCGAAACCAAAAAATTAAAAAAAATATCCCCAAAACTGAAAAATGACTAAAATACAACCAAAACCCAAAAAGTGACAAAAACACTCCCGAAACTCAAAAATTACCAAAACAACCCCCAAAACCTAAAAAAGACCAAAATAATCTCGAAACCAAAAAAATTACCAGAATACCTCCGAAACCCAAGAAATGAACAAAATACCCCCGAAACACAAAAAATGACCAAAATACCATCGAAAAATAAAAATTACGAAAATGACCCCCGAAACCTAAAAATGACCAGAATACTCTCGAAACCAAAAAAATTACGGGAATACCTCCGAAACCAAAAAAATGAACAAAATACCCCCGAAAACAAAAAAATGACCAAAATACCATCGAAACATAAAAATTACGAAAATGACCCCCGAAACCTAAAAATGACCAGAATACTCTCGAAACCAAAAAAATAACGGGAATACCTCCGAAACCAAAAAAATGGCCAAAATACCCCCGAACTAAAAAATTAAAAAAAGTATCCCCAAAACTGAAAAATGACAAAAATACAACCAAAACCCTAAAAATGAAAAAAACACTCCCGAAACTCAAAAATTACCAAAACAACCCCCGAAACCTAAAAATGAAAAAAATACTCTCGAAACCAAAAAAATTACCAGAATACCTCCGAAACCCAAGAAATGACCAAAATACCCCCGAAAACAAAAAAATGACCAGAATACTCTCGAAACCAAAAAAATTACGGGAATACCTCCGAAACCAAAAAAATGACCAAAATACCCCTGAAACCAAAAAATTAAAAAAAATATCCCCGAAACTGAAAAATGACTAAAATAAATCCAAAACCCAAAAAAGGACGAAAATACTCCCGAAACTGAAAAATTACCAAAACAACCCCCGAAACCTAAAAATGAAGAAAATACTCTCGAAACCAAAAAAATTACCAGAATACCTCTGAAACCCAAGAAATGACCAAAATACC
Source organism: Lithocarpus polystachyus (assembly GCA_033629205.1). Classification (NCBI taxonomy): domain Eukaryota; kingdom Viridiplantae; phylum Streptophyta; class Magnoliopsida; order Fagales; family Fagaceae; genus Lithocarpus; species Lithocarpus polystachyus. The sequence continues at coordinate 27,692,352 of CM066167.1, read as the reverse complement.
CCCCCAAACCCAAAAAATGCCCAAGATACCATCGAAACATAAAAATTACGAAAATAACCTATGAAACAAAAAAAAATAACCAAAATACCCCCGAAACAAAAAAATTTAAAAAAATATCCCCAAAACTGAAAAATGACTAAAATACATCCAAAACCCACAAAACGAAAAAAATACTCCCGAAACTCAAAAATTACCAAAACAACCCCAGAAACTTAAAAATGACCAAAATACTCTCGAAACCAAAAAAATTACCAGAATACCTCCGAAACCCAAGAAATAAACAAAATACCCCCGAAACCATAAAAATGACCAAAATACCATCGAAACATAAAAATTACGAAAATGACCCCCGAAACCTAAAAATGACCAGAATACTCTCGAAACCAAAAAAATAACGGGAATACCTCCAAAACCAAAAAAATGACCAAAATACCTCCGAAACCAAAAAATTAAAAAAAATATCCCCAAAACTGAAAAATGACTAAAATACAACCAAAACCCAAAAAACGACAAAATTACTCCCGAAACTCAAAAATTACCAAAACAACCCCCGAAACCTAAAAATGACCAAAATACTCTCGAAACCAAAAAAATTACCAGAATACCTCCGAAACCCAAGAAATGAACAAAATACCCCCGAAACCCAAAAAATGACCAAAATACCATCGAAACATAAAAATTACGAAAATGACCCCTGAAATCTAAAAATGACCAGAATACCTCCGAAACCCAAGAAATGCCCAAAATACCATCGAAACATAAAAATTACGAAAATAAATTCCGAAACCAATAAAATGACCAAAATACCCCCGAAACAAAAAAATTTTAAAAAATATCCCCAAAACTGAAAAATGACTAAAATACATCCAAAACCCACAAAACGAAAAAAATACTCCCAAAACTCAAAAATTACCAAAACAAACCCCGAAACCTAAAAATGACCAAAATACTCTCGAAACCAAGAAAATTACCAGAATACCTCCGAAACCCAAGAAATGACCAAAATACCCCCGAAAACAAAAAAATGACCAAAATACCATCGAAACATAAAAATTACGAAAATGACCCCCGAAACCTAAAAATGACCAGAATACTCTCGAAACCAAAAAAATAACGGGAATACCTCCGAAACCAAAAAAATGACCAAAATACCCCCGAACTAAAAAATTAAAAAAAATATCCCCAAAACTGGAAAATGACTAAAATACAACAAAAACCCAAAAAATGAAAAAAACACTCCCGAAACTCAAAAATAACCAAAACAACCCCCGAAACCTAAAAATGACCAAAATACTCACAAAACCAAAAAAATTACCAGAATACCTCCGAAACCAAAGAAATGACCAAAATACCCCCGAAAACAAAAAAATGACCAGAATACTCTCGAAACCAAAAAAATTACGGGAATAACTCCGAAACCAAAAAAATGACCAAAATATCCCCAAAACTGAAAAATGACTAGAATACAACCAAAACCCAAAAAATGAAAAAAATACTCCCGAAACTCAAAAATTACCAAAACAACCCCCGAAACCTAAAAATGACCAAAATAATCTCGAAGCCAAAAAAATTACCAGAATAACTCCGAAACCCAAGAAATGACCAAAATACCCCCGAAAACCAAAAAATGACCAAAATACCATCGAAACATAATTACGAAAATGACCCCCGAAACCTAAAAATGACCAGAAAACTCTCGAAACCAAAAAAATAACGGGAGTTCCCCCGAAACCAAAAAATTAAAAAAAATATCCCCAAAACTGAAAAATGACTAAAATACAACCAAAACCCAAAAAACGAAAAAATACTCCCGAAACTCAAAAATTACCAAAACAACCCCCGAAATCTAAAAATGACCAAAATAATCTCGAAGCCAAAAAAATTGCCAGAATTCCTCCGAAACCCAAGAAATGACCAAAATACCGCCGAAACCCAAAATATGACCAAAATACCATCGAAACATAAAAAATTACGAAATTGACCACCGAAACCTAAAAATGATCGGAATACTCTCGAAACCAAAAAAATTACGGGAATACCTCCGAAACCAAAAAAATGACCAAAATACCCCCGAAACCAAAAAATTAAAAAAAAAATCCCCAAAACTAAAAAATGACTAAAGTACAAACAAAACCCAAAAAACGACAAAAGTACTACCGAAACTCAAAAATTACCAAAACAACCCCCGAAACCTAAAAATGATCGGAATACTCTCGAAACCAAAAAAATTACGGGAATACCTCCGAAACCGAAAAAATGACCAAATTACCCCCGAAACCAAAAAATTAAAAAAAAAATATCCGCAAAACTGAAAAATGACTAAAATACAACCAAAACCCAAAAAACGACAAAAATACTCCCAAAACTCAAAAATTTCCAAAACAACCAACGAAACCTAAAAATGACCAAACTACTCACGAAACCTAAAAAATTACCAGAATACCTCCGAAACCAAAAAATTAAAAAAATATCCCCGAAACTGAAAATGACTAAAATAAATCCAAAAACGAAAAAAGGAAAAAAATACTCCCGAAAATCAAAAATTACCAAAACAACCCCTGAAACCCAAAAATGACTAAAATACTCTCGAAAACAAAAAAATGACCAGAAAACTCTCGAAACCAAAAAAATTACGGGAATACCTCCGAAACCAAAAAAAATGACCAAAATATCACTGAAACCAAAAAATTAAAAAAAAAATATCCCCGAAACTGAAAAATGACTAAAATAAATCCAAAACCCAAAAAACGACGAAAATACTCCCGAAACTAAAATATTACCAAAACAAACCCCGAAACCTAAAAATGAAAAAAATACTCTCGAAACAAAAAAAAGTACCAGAATACCTCCGAAACCCAAGAAATGACAAATACCCCCCATACCCAAAAAATGCCCAAAATACCATCGAAACATAAAAATTACGAAAATAACCTCCGAAACCAAAAAAATGACCAAAATACCCCCGAAACAAAAAAATTTAAATAAATATCCCCAAAACTGAAAAATGCCTAAAATAAATCCAAAACCCAAAAAACGACGAAAATACTCCCGAAACTGAAAAATTACCAAAACAACCCCCAAACCTAAAAATGACAAAAATACTCTCGAAACCAAAAAAATGACCACAATACCCCCGAAACAAAAAAATTTAAAAAAATATCCCCAAAACTGAAAAATGAGTAAAATACATCCAAAACCCACAATACGAAAAAAATACTCCCAAAACTCAAAAATCACCAAAACAACCCCCGAAACCTAAAAATGACCAAAATACTCTCGAAGCCAAAAAAATTACCAGAATACTTCCGAAACCCGAGAAATGACCAAGATACCCCCGAAAACCAAAAAATGACCAAAATACCATCGAAACATAAAAATTACGAAAATGACCCCCGAAACCTAAAAATGACCAGAAAACTCTCGAAACCAAAAAAATTACGGGAATACCTCCGAAACCAAAAAAATGACCAAAATACCCCTGAAACCAAAAAATTAAATAAAATATCCCCGAAACTGAAAAATGACTAAAATACAACCAAAACCCAAAAAACGACAAAAATACTCCCGAAACTCAAAAATTTCCAAAACAACCCCCGAAACCTAAAAATGAACAAAATACTCTCGAAACCAAAAAAATGACCAAAATACCCCCGAAAGAAAAAAATTAAAAAAAATATCCCCGAAACTGAAAAATGACTAAAATAAATCCAAAACCCAAAAAACGACAAAAATACTCCCGAAACTCAAAAATTAACAAAACAACCCCCGAAACCTAAAAATGACCAAAAAAATCTCGAAGCCAAAAAAATTACCAGAATACCTCCGAAACCCAAGAAATGAACAAAATACCCCCGAAACCCAAAAAAATGACCAAAATACCATCGAAACATAAAAATTACGAAAATGACCCCCGAAACCTAAAAATGACCAGAATACTCTCGAAACCAAAAAAATTACGGGAATACCACCGAAACCAAAAAAATGACCAAAATACCCCTGAAACCAAAAAATTAAAAAAAATATCCCCGAAACTGAAAAATGACCAAAATAATCTCGAAGCCAAAAAAATTACCAGAATACCTCCGAAACGCAAGAAATGACCAACATACCCCCGAAAACAAAAAAAATGACCAGAATACACTCGAAACCAAAAAAATTACGGGAATACCTCCGAAACCAAAAAAATGACCAAAATATCCCCGAAACCAAAAAATTTTAAAAAATATCCCCAAAACTGAAAAATGACTAAAATACAACCAAAACCCAAAAAATGAAAAAAATACTCCCGAAACTCAAAAATTACCAAAACAACCCCCGAAACCTAAAAATGACCAAAATAATCTCGAAGCCAAAAAAATTACCAGAATACCTCCGAAACCCAAGAAATGACCAAAATACCACCGAAAACCAAAAAATGACCAAAATACCATCGAAAAAAAAAAATTACGAAAATGTCCCCCGAAACCTAAAAATGACCAGAATACTCTCGAAACCAAAAAAATAACGGGAATACCTCCGAAACCAAAAAAATGACCAAAATACCCTCGAAACCAAAAAATTAAAAAAAAATATCCCCAAAACTGAAAAATGACTAAAATACAACCAAAACCCAAAAAACGACAAAAATACTCCCGAAACTCAAAAATTACCAAAAGAACCCCCGAAACCTAAAAATGAACAAAATACTCTCGAAACCAAAAAAATTACCAGAATACCTCCGAAACCCAAGAAATGAATAAAATACCCCCGAAACCCAAAAAATGACAAAAATACCATCGAAACATAAAAATTACGAAAATGACCCCCGAAGCCAAAAAAATTACCAGAATACCTCCGAAACCCAAGAAATGACCAAAATACCACCGAAAACCAAAAAATGACCAAAATACCATCGAAAAATAAAAATTACGAAAATGTCCCCCGAAACCTAAAAATGACCAGAATACTCTCGAAACCAAAAAAATAACGGGAATACCTCCGAAACCAAAAAAATGACCAAAATACCCTCGAAACCAAAAAATTAATAAAACATATCCCCAAAACTGAAAAATGACTAAAATACAACCAAAACCCAAAAAATGAAAAAAATACTCCCGAAACTCAAAAATTACCAAAACAACCCCCGAAACCTAAAAATGACCAAAATAATCTCGAAGCCAAAAAAATTACCAGAATACCTCCGAAACCCAAGAAATGACCAAAATACCACCGAAAACCAAAAAATGACCAAAATACCATCGAAAAATAAAAATTACGAAAATGTCCCCCGAAACCTAAAAATGACCAGAATACTCTCGAAACATAAAAATTACGAAAATATCCTCCGAAACAAAAAAAATGACCAAAATACCCCCGAAACAAAAAAATTAAAAAAAATATCCCCAAAACTGAAAAATGACTAAAATACAACCAAAACCCAAAAAACAACAAAAATACTCCCGAAACTCAAAAATTACAAAAACAACCCCCGAAACCTAAAAATGACCAAAATACCCTCGAAACCAAAAAAATTACCAGAATACCACCGAAACCCAAGAAATGACCAAAATACCCCCGAAAACAAAAAAATGACCAGAATACTCTCGAAACCAAAAAAATTAAGGGAATACCTCCAAAACCAAAAAATTGACGAAAATATCCCCGAAACCAAAAAATTTTAAAAAATATCCCCAAAACTGGAAAATGACAAAAATACAACCAAAACCCAAAAAATGACAAAAATACTCCCGAAACTCAAAAATTACCAAAACAACCCCCGAAACCTAAAAATGACCAAAATACTCTCGAAACCAAAAAAATTACCAGAATACCTCCGAAACCCAAGAAATGACCAAAATACCCCCGAAAACCAAAAAATGACCAAAATAACATCGAAACATAAAAATTACGAAAATGACGCCCGAAACCTAAAAATGACCAGAATACTCTCGAAACCAAAAAAATAACGGGAATACCTCCGAAACCAGAAAAATGACCAAAATACCCCCGAAACCAAAAAATTAAAAAAAAATAACCCCAAAACTGAAAAATGACTAAAACACAACCAAAACCCAAAAAATGACAAAAACACTCCCGAAACTCAAAAATTACCAAAACAACCCCCGAAACTTAAAAATGACCAAAATACACTCGAAACCAAAAGAATTACCAGAATACCTCCGAAACCCAAGAAATGAACAAAATACCCCCGAAACCCAAAAAATGACGAAAATACCATCGAAACATAAAAATTACGAAAATGACCCCCAAAACCGAAAAATGACCAGAATACTCTCGAAACCAAAAAAATTTCGGGAATACCTCCGAAACCAAAAAAATGACCAAAATACCCCTGAAACCAAAAAATTAAAAATAATATCCCCGAAACTGAAAAATGACTAAAATAAATCCAAAACCGAAAAAACGACAAAAATACTCCCGAAACTAGAAAATTACCAAAACAACCCCCGAAACCTAAAAATGACTAAAATACTCTAGAAACCAAAAAAATTACCAGAATACCACCGAAACCCAAGAAATTACCAAAATACCCCCCAACCCGAAAAAATGCCCAAAATACCATCGAAACATAAAAATTACGAAAATAAATTCCGAAACCAAAAAAATGACCAAAATACCCCCGAAACAAAAAAATTTTAAAAAATATCCCCAAAACTGAAAAATGACTAAAATACATCCAAAACCCACAATACGAAAAAAATGCTCCCGAAACTCAAAAATTACCAAAACAACTCCCGAAACCTAAAAATCACCAAAATAATCTCGAAGCCAAAAAAATTACCAGAATACCTCCGAAACCCAAGAAATGACCAAAATACCCCCGAAAACCGAAAAATGACCAAAATACCATCGAAACATAAAAATAACGAAAATGACCCCCGAAACCTAAAAATAACCAGAACACTCTCGAAACCAAAAAAATTACGGGAATACCTCCGAAACAAAAAAAATGACAAAAATACCCCCGAAACCAAAAAATTAAAAAAAATATAACCAAAACTGAAAAATGACTAAAATACAACCAAAACCCAAAAAACGACAAAAATATTCCCAAAACTCAAAAATTATCAAAACAACCCCCGAAACCTAAAAATGAACAAAACACTCTCGAAACCAAAAAAATTACCAGAATACCTCCGAAACCCAAGAAATGACCAATATACCCCCCAAACCCAAAAAATGCCCAAAATACCATCGAAACATAAAAATTACGAAAATAACTTCCGAAACTAAAAAAATGACCAAAATACCCCCGAAACAAAAAAATTTTAAAAAATATCCCCAAAACTGAAAAATGACAAAAATACATCAGAAACCCACAAAACGAAAAAAATACTCCCGAAACTCAAAAATTACCTAAACAACCCCCGAAACCTAAAAATGACCAAAATAATCTCGAAGCCAAAAAAATTATCAGAATACCTCCGAAACCCAAGAAATGACCAAAATACCGCCGAAACCCAAAATATGACCAAAATACCATCGAAACATAAAAATTACGAAAATGACCCCCGAAACCTAAAAATGACCGGAATACTCTCGAAACCAAAAAAATTACGGGAATACCTCCGAAACCAAAAAAATGACCAAAATACCCCCGAAACCAAAAAATTACAAAAAATATCCCCAAAACTAAAAAATGACTAAAGTACAACCGAAACACAAAAAACGACAAAAATACTCCCGAAACTCAAAAATTACCAAAACAACCCCCGAAACCTAAAAATGAACAAAATACTCTCGAAACCAAAAAAATTACTAGAATACCTCTGAAACCCAAGAATTGACCAAAATACCCCCCAAACCCCAAAAAATGCCCAAAATACCATCGAAACATAAAAATTACGAAAATAACCTCCGAAACCAAAAAAATGACCAAAATACCCCCGAAACAAAAAAATTTAAAAAAATATCCCCAAAACTGAAAAATGACTAAAATACATCCAAAACCCACAAAACGAAAAAAATACTCCCGACACTCAAAAATTACCAAAACAAACCCCGAAACCTAAAAATGACCAAAATACTCTCGAAACCAAAAAAATTACCAGAATACCTCCGAAACCCAAGAAATGAGCAAAATACCCCCGAAAAAAAAAAAATTTACCAAAATACCATCGAAACATAAAAATTACGAAAATGACCCCCGAAACCTAAAAATGACCAGAATACACTCGAAACCAAAAAAATAACGGGTATACCTCCGAAACAAAAAAAAATGACCAAAATACCCCCGAAACCAAAAAATTTAAAAAAATATCCCCAAAACTGAAAAATAACTAAAATACTCCCGAAACACAAAATTTACCAAAACAACCTCCGAAACCTAAAAATGACCAAAATACTCTCGAAACCAAAAAAATTACCAGAATACCTCCGAAACCCAAGAAATGACCAAAATACCCCCGAAAACAACAAAATAACCAAAATACCATCGAAACATAAAAATTACGAAAATGAACCCCGAAACCAAAAAAATGACCAAAATACCCCCGAAACCAAAAAATTTAAAAAAATATCCCCAAAACTGAAAAATGACTAAAATACAACTAAAACCCAAAAAATGACAAAAATACTCCCGAAACTCAAAAATTACCAAAACAACCCCCGAAACCTAAAAATGACCAAAATAATCTCGAAGCCAAAAAAATTAACAGAATACCTCCGAAACCCAAGAAATGACCAAAATACCCCCGAAAACCAAAAAATGACCAAAATACCATCGAAACATAAAAATTACGAAAATGACCCCCGAAACCTAAAAATGACCAGAATACTCTCGAAACTAAAAAAATAACGGGAATACCTCCGAAACCAAAAAAATGACGAAAATACCCCCGAAACCAAAAAATTAAAAAAAATATCCCCAAAACTGAAAAATGACTAAAATACAACCAAAACCCAAAAAACGACAAAAATACTCCCGAAACTCAAAAATTACCAAAACAACCCCCGAAATCAAAAAATGACCAAAATACTCTCGAAACCAAAAAAATTACCAGAACAGCTCCGAAACCCAAGAAATGACCAAAATACCCCCGAAAATAAAAAAATGACCAAAATACCATCGAAACATAAAAATTACGAAAATGACCCCCGAAACCTAAAAATGACCAGAATACTCTCGAAACCAAAAAAAAAACGGGAATACCTCCGAAACCAAAAAAATGACGAAAATACCCCCGACACCAAAAAATTAAAAAAAATATCCCAAAAACTGAAAAATGACTAAAATACAACCAAAACCCAAAAAACGACAAAAATACTCCCGAAACTAAAAAATTACCAAAACAACCCCCGAAATCTAAAAATGACCAAAATACTCTCGAAACCAAAAAAATTACCAGAACACCTCCGAAACCCAAGAAATGACCAAAATACCCCCGAAAATAAAAAAAATGACCAAAATACCATCGAAACATAAAAATTACGAGAATGACCCCCGAAACCTAAATATGACCAGAATACTCTCGAAACCAAAAAAATAACGGGAATACCTCCGAAACCAAAAAAATGACCAAAATACCCCCGAAACCAAAAAATTTAAAAAAATATCCCCGAAACTGAAAAATGACTAAAATAAATCCAAAACCCAAAAAACGACAAAAATACTCCCGAAACTCAAAAATTACCAAAACAACCCCCGAAACCTAAAAATGACTAAAATGCTCTAGAAACCAAAAAAATTACCAGAATACCTCCGAAACCAAAGAAATGAACAAAATACCCCCGAAACCCAAGAAATGACCAAAATACCATCGAAACATAAAAATTACGAAAATGACCCCTGAAACCTAAAAATTACCAGAATACTCTCGAAACCAAAAAAATTACGAGAATACCTCCGAAACCAAAAAAATGACCAAAATACCCCTGAAACCAAAAAATTAAGAAAAATATCCCCGAAACTGAAAAATGAATAAAATAAATCCAAAACCCAAAAAACGACGAAAATACTCCGGAAACTGAAAAATTACCAAAACAACCCCCGAAACCTAAAAATGAAGAAAATACTCTCGAAACCAAAAAAATTACCAGAATACCTCCGAAACCCAAGAAATGACCAAAATACCGCCCAAACCCAAAAAATGCCCAAGATACCATCGAAACATAAAAATTACGAAAATAACCTCCGAAACCAAAAAAATGACCAAAATACCCCCGAAACAAAAAATTTTAAAAAAATATCCCCAAAACTGAAAAATGACTAAAATAGATCCAAAACCCACAAAACGAAAAAAATACTCCCGAAACTCAAAAATTACCAAAACAACCCCCGAAACCTAAAAATGAGCAAAATAATCTCGAAGCCAAAAAAATTACCAGAATACCTCCGAAACCCAAGAAATGAACAAAATACCCCCGAAACCCAAAAAATGACCAAAATACCATCGAAACATAAAAATTACGAGAATGACCCCCGAAACCTAAATATGACCAGAATACTCTCGAAACCAAAAAAATAACGGGAATACCTCCGAAACCAAAAAAATGACCAAAATACCCCCGAAACCAAAAAATTTAAAAAAATATCCCCGAAACTGAAAAATGACTAAAATAAATCCAAAACCCAAAAAACGACAAAAATACTCCCGAAACTCAAAAATTACCAAAACAACCCCCGAAACCTAAAAATGACTAAAATGCTCTAGAAACCAAAAAAATTACCAGAATACCTCCGAAACCAAAGAAATGAACAAAATACCCCCGAAACCCAAGAAATGACCAAAATACCATCGAAACATAAAAATTACGAAAATGACCCCTGAAACCTAAAAATTACGAGAATACCTCCGAAACCAAAAAAATGACCAAAATACCCCAGAAACCAAAAAATTAAGAAAAATATCCCCGAAACTGAAAAATGAATAAAATAAATCCAAAACCCAAAAAACGACGAAAATACTCCGGAAACTGAAAAATTACCAAAACAACCCCCGAAACCTAAAAATGAAGAAAATACTCTCGAAACCAAAAAAATTACCAGAATACCTCCGAAACCCAAGAAATGACCAAAATACCGCCCAAACCCAAAAAATGCCCAAGATACCATCGAAACATAAAAATTACGAAAATAACCTCTGAAACCAAAAAAATGACCAAAATACCCCCGAAACAAAAAATTTTAAAAAAATATCCCCAAAACTGAAAAATGACTAAAATAGATCCAAAACCCACAAAACGAAAAAAATACTCCCGAAACTCAAAAATTACCAAAACAACCCCCGAAACCTAAAAATGACCAAAATAATCTCGAAGCCAAAAAAATTACCAGAATACCTCCGAAACCCAAGAAATGAACAAAATACCCCCGAAACCCAAAAAATGACCAAAATACCATCGAAACATAAAAATTACGAAAATGACCCCTGAAACCTAAAAATGACCAGAATACTCTCGAAACCAAAAAAATAACGGGAATACCTCCGAAACCAAAAAAATGACCAAAATACCCCTGAAACCAAAAAATTAAAAAAATATCCCCGAAACTGAAAAATGAATAAAATAAATCCAAAACCCAAAAAACGACGAAAATACTCCGGAAACTGAAAAATTACCAAAACAACCCCCGAAACCTAAAAATGAAGAAAATACTCTCGAAACCAAAAAAATTACCAGAATACCTCCGAAACCCAAGAAATGACCAAAATACCGCCCAAACCCAAAAAATGCCCAAGATACCATCGAAACATAAAAATTACGAAAATAACCTCCGAAACCAAAAAAATGACCAAAATACCCCCGAAACAAAAAATTTTAAAAAAATATCCCCAAAACTGAAAAATGACTAAAATAGATCCAAAACCCACAAAACGAAAAAAATACTCCCGAAACTCAAAAATTACCAAAACAACCCCCGAAACCTAAAAATGACCAAAATAATCTCGAAGCCAAAAAAATTACCAGAATACCTCCGAAACCCAAGAAATGAACAAAATACCCCCGAAACCCAAAAAATGACCAAAATACCATCGAAACATAAAAATTACGAGAATGACCCGCGAAACCTAAATATGACCAGAATACTCTCGAAACCAAAAAAATAACGGGAATACCTCCGAAACCAAAAAAATGACCAAAATAACCCCGAAACCAAAAAATTTAAAAAAATATCCCCGAAACTGAAAAATGACTAAAATAAATCCAAAACCCAAAAAACGACAAAAATACTCCCGAAACTCAAAAATTACCAAAACAACCCCCGAAACCTAAAAATGACTAAAATGCTCTAGAAACCAAAAAAATTACCAGAATACCTCCGAAACCAAAGAAATGAACAAAATACCCCCGAAACCCAAGAAATGACCAAAATACCATCGAAACATAAAAATTACGAAAATGACCCCTGAAACCTAAAAATTACCAGAATACTCTCGAAACCAAAAAAATTACGAGAATACCTCCGAAACCAAAAAAATGACCAAAATACCCCTGAAACCAAAAAATTAAGAAAAATATCCCCGAAACTGAAAAATGAATAAAATAAATCCAAAACCCAAAAAACGACGAAAATACTCCGGAAACTGAAAAATTACCAAAACAACCCCCGAAACCTAAAAATGAAGAAAATACTCTCGAAACCAAAAAAATTACCAGAATACCTCCGAAACCCAAGAAATGACCAAAATACCGCCCAAACCCAAAAAATGCCCAAGATACCATCGAAACATAAAAATTACGAAAATAACCTCCGAAACCAATAAAATGACCAAAATACCCCCGAAACAAAAAATTTTAAAAAAATATCCCCAAAACTGAAAAATGACTAAAATAGATCCAAAACCCACAAAACGAAAAAAATACTCCCGAAACTCAAAAATTACCAAAACAACCCCCGAAACCTAAAAATGACCAAAATAATCTCGAAGCCAAAAAAATTACCAGAATACCTCCGAAACCCAAGAAATGAACAAAATACCCCCGAAACCCAAAAAATGACCAAAATACCATCGAAACATAAAAATTACGAAAATGACCCCTGAAACCTAAAAATGACCAGAATACTCTCGAAACCAAAAAAATAACGGGAATACCTCCGAAACCAAAAAAATGACCAAAATACCCCTGAAACCAAAAAATTAAAAAAATATCCCCGAAACTGAAAAATGAATAAAATAAATCCAAAACCCAAAAAACGACGAAAATACTCCGGAAACTGAAAAATTACCAAAACAACCCCCGAAACCTAAAAATGACCAAAATACTCTCGAAACCAAAAAAATGACCAGAATACCTCCGAAACACAAAAAATGACCAGAATACCCTCGAAGCATAAAAATTACGAAAAATGACCCCCGAAACCTAAAAATGACCAGAATACTCTCGAAACCCAAAAAATTACGGGAATACCTCCGAAACCAAAAAAAAATGACCAAAATACCCCTGAAACCAAAAAATTAAAAAAAATATCCCCGAAACTGAAAAATGACTAAAATAAATCCAAAACCCAAAAAACGACAAAAATACTCCCAAAACTGAAAAATTACCAAAACAACCCCCGAAACCTAAAAATGAAGAAAATACTCTCGAAACCAAAAAAATTACCAGTATACCTCCGAAACCCAAGAAATGACCAAAATACCGCCCAAACCCAAAAAATGCCCAAGATACCATCGAAACATAAAAATTACGAAAATAACCTCCGAAACCAAAAAAATGACCAAAATACCCCCGAAACAAAAAAATTTAAAAAAATATCCCCAAAACTGAAAAATGACTAAAATACATCCAAAACCCACAAAACGAAAAAAATACTCCCGAAACTCAAAAATTACCAAAACAACCCCCGAAACCTAAAAATGACCAAAATAATCTCGAAGCAAAAAAAATTACCAGAATACCTCCGAAACCCAAGAAATGAACAAAATACCTCCGAAACCCAAAAAATGACCAAAATACCATCGAAACATAAAAATTACGAAAATGACCCCTGAAACCTAAAAATGACCAGAATACTCTCGAAACCAAAAAAATAACGGGAATACCTCCGAAACCAAAAAAATAACCAAAATACCCCTGAAACCAAAAAATTAAAAAAAATATCCCCGAAACTGAAAAATGAATAAAATAAATCCAAAACCCAAAAAACGACGAAAATACTCCGGAAACTGAAAAATTACCTAAACAACCCCCGAAACCTAAAAATGAAGAAAATACTCTCGAAACCAAAAAAATTACCAGAATACCTCCGAAACCCAAGAAATGACCAAAACACCCCCCAAACCCAAAAAATGCCCCAGACACCATCGAAACATAAAAATTACGAAAATATCCTCCGAAACCAAAAAAATGACCAAAATACCCCCGAAAAAATTTAAAAAAATATCCCCAAAACTGAAAAATGACTAAAATACATCCAAAACCCACAAAACGAAAAAAATACTCCCGAAACTCAAAAATTACCAAAACAACCCCCGAAACCTAAAAATGACCAAAATAATCTCGAAGCCAAAAAAATTACCAGAATACCTCCGAAACCAAAGAAATGAACAAAATACCCCCGAAACCCAAAAAATGACCAAAATACCCTCGAAACATAAAAATTACGAAAATGACCCCTGAAACCTAAAAATGACCAGAACACTCTCGAAACCAAAAAAATTACGGGAATACCTCCGAAACCAAAAAAATGACCAAAATACCCCTGAAACCAAAAAATTAAAAAAAATATCCCCGAAACTGAAAAATGACTAAAATACATCCAAAACCCACAAAACGAAAAAAATACTCCCGAAACTCAAAAATTACCAAAACAAGCCCCGAAACCTAAAAATGACCAAAATACTCTCGATACCAAAAAAATTACCAGAACACCTCCGAAACCCAAGAAATGACCAAAATAACCCCGAAAACCAAAAAATGACCAAAATACCATCGAAACATAAAAATTACGAAAATGACCCCCGAAACCTAAAACTGACCAGAATACTCTCGAAACCAAAAAAATAACGGGAATACCTCCGAAACCAAAAAAATGACCAAAATACCCCTGAAACCAAAAAATTAAAAAAAATATCGCCGAAACTGAAAAATGAATAAAATAAATCCAAAACCCAAAAAACGACGAAAATACTCAGGAAACTGAAAAATTACCTAAACAACCCCCGAAACCTAAAAATGAAGAAAATACTCTCGAAACCAAAAAAATTACCAGAATACCTCCGAAACCCAAGAAATGACCAAAATACCCCCGAAAACAAAAAAATGACCAGAATACCATCGAAACATAAAAATTACAAAAATATCCTCCGAAACCAAAAAAATGACCAAAATACCCCAGAAAAAATTTAAAAAAATATCCCAAAAACTGAAAAATGACTAAAATACATCCAAAACCCACAAAACGAAAAAAATACTCCCGAAACTCAAAAATTACCAAAACAACCCCCGAAACCTAAAAATGACCAAAATATTCTCGAAGCCAAAAAAATTACCAGAATACCTCCGAAACCAAAGAAATGAACAAAATACCCCCGAAACCCAAAAAATGACCAAAATCCCATCGAAACATAAAAATTACGAAAATGACCCCTGAAACCTAAAAATGACCAGAATACTCTCGAAACCAAAAAAATTACGGGAATACCTCCGAAACCAAAAAAATGACCAAAATACCCCCGAAACCAAAAAATTAAAAAAAATATCCCCAAAACTGAAAAATGACTAAAATACAACCAAAACCCAAAAAACGCCAAAAATACTCCCGAAGCTCAAAAATTACCAAAACAACCTCCGAAACCTAAAAATGACCAAAATACTCTTGAAACCAAAAAAATGACCAGAATACCTCCGAAACACAAAAAATGACCAGAATACCCTCGAAGCATAAAAATTACGAAAAATGACCACCGAAACCTAAAAATGACCAGAATACTCTCGAAACCCAAAAAATTACGGGAATCCCTCCGAAACCAAAAAAATGACGAAAATACCCCCGACACCAAAAAATTAAAAAAAATATCCCCAAAACTGAAAAAAGACTAAAATACAACCAAAACCCAAAAAACGCCAAAAATACTCCCGAAGCTCAAAAACTACCAAAACAACCCCCGAAACCTAAAAATGACCAAAATACTCTTGAAACCAAAAAAATGACCAGAAAACCTCCGAAACACAAAAAATGACCAGAATACCCTCGAAGCAAAAAAATTATGAAAAATGACCCCCGAAACCTAAAAATGTCCAGAATACTCTCGAAACCCAAAAAATTACGGGAATACCTCCGAAACCAAAAAAAATGACCAAAATACCCCTGAAACCAAAAAATTAAAAAAAATATCCCCGAAACTGAAAAATGACTAAAATAAATCCAAAACCCAAAAAACGACAAAAATACTCCCAAAACTGAAAAATTACCAAAACAACCCCCGAAACCTAAAAATGAAGAAAATACTCTCGAAACCAAAAAAATTACCAGTATCCCTCCGAAACTCAAGAAATGACCAAAATACCGCCCAAACCGAAAAAATGCCCAAGATACCATCGAAACATAAAAATTACGAAAATAACCTCCGAAACTAAAAAAATGACCAAAATACCCCCGAAACAAAAAAATTTAAAAAAATATCCCCAAAACTGAAAAATGACTAAAATACATCCAAAACCCACAAAACGAAAAAAATACTCCCGAAACTCAAAAATTACCAAAACAACCCCCGAAACCTAAAAATGACCAAAATAATCTCGAAGCAAAAAAAATTACCAGAATACCTCCGAAACCCAAGAAATGAACAAAATACCTCCGAAACCCAAAAAATGACCAAAATACCATCGAAACATAAAAATTACGAAAATGACCCTTGAAACCTAAAAATGACCAGAATACTCTCGAAACCAAAAAAATAACGGGAATACCTCCGAAACCAAAAAAATGACCAAAATACCCCTGAAACCAAAAAATTAAAAAAATATCCCCGAAACTGAAAAATGAATAAAATAAATCCAAAACCCAAAAAACGACGAAAATACTCCGGAAACTGAAAAATTACCTAAACAACCCCCGAAACCTAAAAATGAAGAAAATACTCTCGAAACCAAAAAAATTACCAGAATACCTCCGAAACCCAAGAAATGACCAAAACACCCCCCAAACCCAAAAAATGCCCAAGACACCATCGAAACATAAAAATTACGAAAATATCCTCCGAAACCAAAAAAATGACCAAAATACCCCCGAAAAAATTTAAAAAAATATCCCCAAAACTGAAAAATGACTAAAATACATCCAAAACCCACAAAACGAAAAAAATACTCCCGAAACTCAAAAATTACCAAAACAACCCCCGAAACCTAAAAATGACCAAAATAATCTCGAAGCAAAAAAAATTACCAGAATACCTCCGAAACCCAAGAAATGAACAAAATACCTCCGAAACCCAAAAAATGACCAAAATACCATCGAAACATAAAAATTACGAAAATGACCCCTGAAACCTAAAAATGACCAGAATACTCTCGAAACCAAAAAAATAACGGGAATACCTCCGAAACCAAAAAAATGACCAAAATACCCCTGAAACCAAAAAATTAAAAAAAATATCCCCGAAACTGAAAAATGAATAAAATAAATCCAAAACCCAAAAAACGACGAAAATACTCCGGAAACTGAAAAATTACCTAAACAACCCCCGAAACCTAAAAATGAAGAAAATACTCTCGAAACCAAAAAAATTACCAGAATACCTCCGAAACCCAAGAAATGACCAAAACACCCCCCAAACCCAAAAAATGCCCCAGACACCATCGAAACATAAAAATTACGAAAATATCCTCCGAAACCAAAAAAATGACCAAAATACCCCCGAAAAAATTTAAAAAAATATCCCCAAAACTGAAAAATGACTAAAATACATCCAAAACCCACAAAACGAAAAAAATACTCCCGAAACTCAAAAATTACCAAAACAACCCCCGAAACCTAAAAATGACCAAAATAATCTCGAAGCCAAAAAAATTACCAGAATACCTCCGAAACCAAAGAAATGAACAAAATACCCCCGAAACCCAAAAAATGACCAAAATACCCTCGAAACATAAAAATTACGAAAATGACCCCTGAAACCTAAAAATGACCAGAACACTCTCGAAACCAAAAAAATTACGGGAATACCTCCGAAACCAAAAAAATGACCAAAATACCCCTGAAACCAAAAAATTAAAAAAAATATCCCCGAAACTGAAAAATGACTAAAATACATCCAAAACCCACAAAACGAAAAAAATACTCCCGAAACTCAAAAATTACCAAAACAAGCCCCGAAACCTAAAAATGACCAAAATACTCTCGATACCAAAAAAATTACCAGAATACCTCCGAAACCCAAGAAATGACCAAAATAACCCCGAAAACCAAAAAATGACCAGAATACCATCGAAACATAAAAATTACGAAAATGACCCCCGAAACCTAAAAATGACCAGAATACTCTCGAAACCAAAAAAATAACGGGAATACCTCCGAAACCAAAAAAATGACGAAAATACCCCCGAAACCAAAAATTTAAAAAAATATCCCCGAAACTGAAAAATGACTAAAATAAATCCAAAACCCAAAAAACGACAAAAATACTCCCGAAACTCAAAAATTACCAAAACAACCCCCGAAATCAAAAAATGACCAAAATACTCTCGAAACCAAAAAAATTACCAGAACAGCTCCGAAACCCAAGAAATGACCAAAATACCCCAGAAAATAAAAAAAATGACCAAAATACCATCGAAACATAAAAATTACGAAAATGACCCCCGAAACCTAAAAATGACCAGAATACTCTCGAAACCAAAAAAAAAACGGGAATACCTCCGAAACCAAAAAAATGACGAAAATACCCCCGACACCAAAAAATTAAAAAAAATATCCCAAAAACTGAAAAATGACTAAAATACAACCAAAACCCAAAAAACGACAAAAATACTCCCGAAACTCAAAAATTTCCAAAACAACCCCCGAAACCTAAAAATGAACAAAATACTCTCGAAACCAAAAAAATGACCAAAATACCCCCGAAAGAAAAAATTAAAAAAAATATCCCCGAAACTGAAAAATGACTAAAATACATCCAAAACCCACAAAACGAAAAAAATACTCCCGAAACTCAAAAATTACCAAAACAAGCCCCGAAACCTAAAAATGACCAAAATACTCTCGATACCAAAAAAATTACCAGAACACCTCCGAAACCCAAGAAATGACCAAAATAACCCCGAAAACCAAAAAATGACCAAAATACCATCGAAACATAAAAATTACGAAAATGACCCCCGAAACCTAAAACTGACCAGAATACTCTCGAAACCAAAAAAATAACGGGAATACCTCCGAAACCAAAAAAATGACCAAAATACCCCTGAAACCAAAAAATTAAAAAAAATATCGCCGAAACTGAAAAATGAATAAAATAAATCCAAAACCCAAAAAACGACGAAAATACTCCGGAAACTGAAAAATTACCTAAACAACCCCCGAAACCTAAAAATGAAGAAAATACTCTCGAAACCAAAAAAATTACCAGAATACCTCCGAAACCCAAGAAATGACCAAAATACCCCCGAAAACCAAAAAATGACCAGAATACCATCGAAACATAAAAATTACAAAAATATCCTCCGAAACCAAAAAAATGACCAAAATACCCCAGAAAAAATTTAAAAAAATATCCCAAAAACTGAAAAATGACTAAAATACATCCAAAACCCACAAAACGAAAAAAATACTCCCGAAACTCAAAAATTACCAAAACAACCCCCGAAACCTAAAAATGACCAAAATATTCTCGAAGCCAAAAAAATTACCAGAATACCTCCGAAACCAAAGAAATGAACAAAATACCCCCGAAACCCAAAAAATGACCAAAATCCCATCGAAACATAAAAATTACGAAAATGACCCCTGAAACCTAAAAATGACCAGAATACTCTCGAAACCAAAAAAATTACGGGAATACCTCCGAAACCAAAAAAATGACCAAAATACCCCCGAAACCAAAAAATTAAAAAAAATATCCCCAAAACTGAAAAATGACTAAAATACAACCAAAACCCAAAAAACGCCAAAAATACTCCCGAAGCTCAAAAATTACCAAAACAACCCCCGAAACCTAAAAATGACCAAAATACTCTTGAAACCAAAAAAATGACCAGAATACCTCCGAAACACAAAAAATGACCAGAATACCCTCGAAGCATAAAAATTACGAAAAATGACCACCGAAACCTAAAAATGACCAGAATACTCTCGAAACCCAAAAAATTACGGGAATCCCTCCGAAACCAAAAAAATGACGAAAATACCCCCGACACCAAAAAATTAAAAAAAATATCCCCAAAACTGAAAAAAGACTAAAATACAACCAAAACCCAAAAAACGCCAAAAATACTCCCGAAGCTCAAAAATTACCAAAACAACCCCCGAAACCTAAAAATGACCAAAATACTCTTGAAACCAAAAAAATGACCAGAAAACCTCCGAAACACAAAAAATGACCAGAATACCCTCGAAGCAAAAAAATTACGAAAAATGACCCCCGAAACCTAAAAATGACCAGAATACTCTCGAAACCCAAAAAATTACGGGAATACCTCCGAAACCAAAAAAAATGACCAAAATACCCCTGAAACCAAAAAATTAAAAAAATATCCCCGAAACTGAAAAATGACTAAAATAAATCCAAAACCCAAAAAACGACAAAAATACTCCCAAAACTGAAAAATTACCAAAACAACCCCCGAAACCTAAAAATGAAGAAAATACTCTCGAAACCAAAAAAATTACCAGTATCCCTCCGAAACTCAAGAAATGACCAAAATACCGCCCAAACCGAAAAAATGCCCAAGATACCATCGAAACATAAAAATTACGAAAATAACCTCCGAAACTAAAAAAATGACCAAAATACCCCCGAAACAAAAAAATTTAAAAAAATATCCCCAAAACTGAAAAATGACTAAAATACATCCAAAACCCACAAAACGAAAAAAATACTCCCGAAACTCAAAAATTACCAAAACAACCCCCGAAACCTAAAAATGACCAAAATAATCTCGAAGCAAAAAAAATTACCAGAATACCTCCGAAACCCAAGAAATGAACAAAATACCTCCGAAACCCAAAAAATGACCAAAATACCATCGAAACATAAAAATTACGAAAATGACCCTTGAAACCTAAAAATGACCAGAATACTCTCGAAACCAAAAAAATAACGGGAATACCTCCGAAACCAAAAAAATGACGAAAATACCCCTGAAACCAAAAAATTAAAAAAATATCCCCGAAACTGAAAAATGAATAAAATAAATCCAAACCCAAAAAACGACGAAAATACTCCGGAAACTGAAAAATTACCTAAACAACCCCCGAAACCTAAAAATGAAGAAAATACTCTCGAAACCAAAAAAATTACCAGAATACCTCCGAAACCCAAGAAATGACCAAAACACCCCCCAAACCCAAAAAATGCCCAAGACACCATCGAAACATAAAAATTACGAAAATATCCTCCGAAACCAAAAAAATGACCAAAATACCCCCGAAAAAATTTAAAAAAATATCCCCAAAACTGAAAAATGACTAAAATACATCCAAAACCCACAAAACGAAAAAAATACTCCCGAAACTCAAAAATTACCAAAACAACCCCCGAAACCTAAAAATGACCAAAATAATCTCGAAGCAAAAAAAATTACCAGAATACCTCCGAAACCCAAGAAATGAACAAAATACCTCCGAAACCCAAAAAATGACCAAAATACCATCGAAACATAAAAATTACGAAAATGACCCCTGAAACCTAAAAATGACCAGAATACTCTCGAAACCAAAAAAATAACGGGAATACCTCCGAAACCAAAAAAATGACCAAAATACCCCTGAAACCAAAAAATTAAAAAAAATATCCCGAAACTGAAAAATGAATAAAATAAATCCAAAACCCAAAAAACGACGAAAATACTCCGGAAACTGAAAAATTACCTAAACAACCCCCGAAACCTAAAAATGAAGAAAATACTCTCGAAACCAAAAAAATTACCAGAATACCTCCGAAACCCAAGAAATGACCAAAACACCCCCCAAACCCAAAAAATGCCCCAGACACCATCGAAACATAAAAATTACGAAAATATCCTCCGAAACCAAAAAAATGACCAAAATACCCCCGAAAAAATTTAAAAAAATATCCCCAAAACTGAAAAATGACTAAAATACATCCAAAACCCACAAAACGAAAAAAATACTCCCGAAACTCAAAAATTACCAAAACAACCCCCGAAACCTAAAAACGACCAAAATAATCTCGAAGCCAAAAAATTACCAGAATACCTCCGAAACCAAAGAAATGAACAAAATACCCCCGAAACCCAAAAAATGACCAAAATACCCTCGAAACATAAAAATTACGAAAATGACCCCTGAAACCTAAAAATGACCAGAACACTCTCGAAACCAAAAAAATTACGGGAATACCTCCGAAACCAAAAAAATGACCAAAATACCCCTGAAACCAAAAAATTAAAAAAAATATCCCCGAAACTGAAAAATGACTAAAATACATCCAAAACCCACAAAACGAAAAAAATACTCCCGAAACTCAAAAATTACCAAAACAAGCCCCGAAACCTAAAAATGACCAAAATACTCTCGATACCAAAAAAATTACCAGAATACCTCCGAAACCCAAGAAATGACCAAAATAACCCCGAAAACAAAAAAATGACCAAAATACCATCGAAACATAAAAATTACGAAAATGACCCCCGAAACCTAAAAATGACCAGAATACTCTCGAAACCAAAAAAATAACGGGAATACCTCCGAAACCAAAAAAATGACGAAAATACCCCCGAAACCAAAAAATTTAAAAAAATATCCCCGAAACTGAAAAATGACTAAAATAAATCCAAAACCCAAAAAACGACAAAAATACTCCCGAAACTCAAAAATTACCAAAACAACCCCCGAAACCTAAAAATGACCAAAATACTCTCGAAACCAAAAAAATTACCAGAACACCTCCGAAACCCAAGAAATGACCAAAATACCCCCGAAAATAAAAAAATGACCAAAATACCATCGAAACATAAAAATTACGAAAATGACCCCCGAAACCTAAAAATGACCAGAATACTCTCGAAACCAAAAAAATAACGGGAATACCTCCGAAACCAAAAAAATGACCAAAATACCCCTGAAACCAAAAAATTAAAAAAAATATCGCCGAAACTGAAAAATGAATAAAATAAATCCAAAACCCAAAAAACGACGAAAATACTCCGGAAACTGAAAAATTACCTAAACAACCCCCGAAACCTAAAAATGAAGAAAATACTCTCGAAACCAAAAAAATTACCAGAATACCTCCGAAGCCCAAGAAATGACCAAAATACCCCCGAAAACAAAAAAATGACCAGAATACCATCGAAACATAAAAATTACAAAAATATCCTCCGAAACCAAAAAAATGACCAAAATACCCCAGAAAAAATTTAAAAAAATATCCCAAAAACTGAAAAATGACTAAAATACATCCAAAACCCACAAAACGAAAAAAATACTCCCGAAACTCAAAAATTACCAAAACAACCCCCGAAACCTAAAAATGACCAAAATAATCTCGAAGCCAAAAAAATTACCAGAATACCTCCGAAACCAAAGAAATGAACAAAATACCCCCGAAACCCAAAAAATGACCAAAATCCCATCGAAACATAAAAATTACGAAAATGACCCCTGAAACCTAAAAATGACCAGAATACTCTCGAAACCAAAAAAATTACGGGAATACCTCCGAAACAAAAAAAATGACCAAAATACCCCCGAAACCAAAAAATTAAAAAAAATATCCCCAAAACTGAAAAATGACTAAAATACAACCAAAACCCAAAAAACGCCAAAAATACTCCCGAAGCTCAAAAATTACCAAAACAACCCCCGAAACCTAAAAATGACCAAAATACTCTTGAAACCAAAAAAATGACCAGAATACCTCCGAAACACAAAAAATGACCAGAATACCCTCGAAGCATAAAAATTACGAAAAATGACCCCCGAAACCTAAAAATGACCAGAATACTCTCGAAACCCAAAAAATTACGGGAATCCCTCCGAAACCAAAAAAATGACGAAAATACCCCCGACACCAAAAAATTAAAAAAAATATCCCCAAAACTGAAAAAAGACTAAAATACAACCAAAACGCAAAAAACGCCAAAAATACTCCCGAAGCTCAAAAATTACCAAAACAACCCCCGAAACCTAAAAATGACCAAAATACTCTTGAAACCAAAAAAATGACCAGAAAACCTCCGAAACACAAAAAATGACCAGAATACCCTCGAAGCAAAAAAATTACGAAAAATGACCCCCGAAACCTAAAAATGACCAGAATACTCTCGAAACCCAAAAAATTACGGGAATACCTCCGAAACCAAAAAAAATGACCAAAATACCCCTGAAACCAAAAAATTAAAAAAAATATCCCCGAAACTGAAAAATGACTAAAATAAATCCAAAACCCAAAAAACGACAAAAATACTCCCAAAACAGAAAAATTACCAAAACAACCCCCGAAACCTAAAAATGAAGAAAATACTCTCGAAACCAAAAAAATTACCAGTATCCCTCCGAAACCCAAGAAATGACCAAAATACCGCCCAAACCGAAAAAATGCCCAAGATACCATCGAAACATAAAAATTACGAAGATAACCTCCGAAACTAAAAAAATGACCAAAATACCCCCGAAACAAAAAAATTTAAAAAAATATCCCCAAAACTGAAAAATGACTAAAATACATCCAAAACCCACAAAACGAAAAAAATACTCCCGAAACTCAAAAATTACCAAAACAACCCCCGAAACCTAAAAATGACCAAAATAATCTCGAAGCAAAAAAAATTACCAGAATACCTCCGAAACCCAAGAAATGAACAAAATACCTCCGAAACCCAAAAAATGACCAAAATACCATCGAAACATAAAAATTACGAAAATGACCCTTGAAACCTAAAAATGACCAGAATACTCTCGAAACCAAAAAAATAACGGGAATACCTCCGAAACCAAAAAAATGACCAAAATACCCCTGAAACCAAAAAATTAAAAAAAATATCCCCGAAACTGAAAAATGAATAAAATAAATCCAAAACCCAAAAAACAACGAAAATACTCCGGAAACTGAAAAATTACCTAAACAACCCCCGAAACCTAAAAATGAAGAAAATACTCTCGAAACCAAAAAAATTACCAGAATACCTCCGAAACCCAAGAAATGACCAAAACACCCCCCAAACCCAAAAAATGCCCCAGACACCATCGAAACATAAAAATTACGAAAATATCATCCGAAACCAAAAAAATGACCAAAATACCCCCGAAAAAATTTAAAAAAATATCCCCAAAACTGAAAAATGACTAAAATACATCCAAAACCCACAAAACGAAAAAAATACTCCCGAAACTCAAAAATTACCAAAACAACCCCCGAAACCTAAAAATGACCAAAATAATCTCGAAGCCAAAAAAATTACCAGAATACCTCCGAAACCAAAGAAATGAACAAAATACCCCCGAAACCCAAAAAATGACCAAAATACCCTCGAAACATAAAAATTACGAAAATGACCCCTGAAACCTAAAAATGACCAGAACACTCTCGAAACCAAAAAAATTACGGGAATACCACCGAAACCAAAAAAATGACCAAAATACCCCTGAAACCAAAAAATTAAAAAAAATATCCCCGAAACTGAAAAATGACTAAAATACATCCAAAACCCACAAAACGAAAAAAATACTCCCGAAACTCAAAAATTACCAAAACAAGCCCCGAAACCTAAAAATGACCAAAATACTCTCGATACCAAAAAAATTACCAGAATACCTCCGAAACCCAAGAAATGACCAAAATAACCCCGAAAACCAAAAAATGACCAAAATACCATCGAAACATAAAAATTACGAAAATGACCCCCGAAACCTAAAAATGACCAGAATACTCTCGAAACCAAAAAAATAACGGGAATACCTCCGAAACCAAAAAAATGACGAAAATACCCCCGAAACCAAAAAATTTAAAAAATATCCCCGAAACTGAAAAACGACTAAAATAAATCCAAAACCCAAAAAACGACAAAAATACTCCCGAAACTCAAAAATTACCAAAACAACCCCCGAAACCTAAAAATGACCAAAATACTCTCGAAACCAAAAAAATTACCAGAACACCTCCGAAACCCAAGAAATGAACAAAATACCTCCGAAAATAAAAAAATGACCAAAATACCATCGAAACATAAAAATTACGAAAATGACCCCCGAAACCTAAAAATGACCAGAATACTCTCGAAACCAAAAAAATAACGGGAATACCTCCGAAACCAAAAAAATGACCAAAATACCCCTGAAACCAAAAAATTAAAAAAAATATCGCCGAAACTGAAAAATGAATAAAATAAATCCAAAACCCAAAAAACGACGAAAATACTCCGGAAACTGAAAAATTACCTAAACAACCCCCGAAACCTAAAAATGAAGAAAATACTCTCGAAACCAAAAAAATTACCAGAATACCTCCGAAACCCAAGAAATGACCAAAACACCCCCCAAACCCAAAAAATGCCCAAGACACCATCGAAACATAAAAATTACGAAAATATCCTCCGAAACCAAAAAATGACCAAAATACCCCCGAAAAAATTTAAAAAAATATCCCCAAAACTGAAAATGACTAAAATACATCCAAAACCCACAAAACGAAAAAAATACTCCCGAAACTCAAAAATTACCAAAACAACCCCCGAAACCTAAAAATGACCAAAATAATCTCGAAGCCAAAAAAATTACCAGAATACCTCCGAAACCAAAGAAATGAACAAAATACCCCCGAAACCCAAAAAATGACCAAAATACCCTCGAAACATAAAAATTACGAAAATGACCCCTGAAACCTAAAAATGACCAGAACACTCTCGAAACCAAAAAAATTACGGGAATACCTCCGAAACCAAAAAAATGACCAAAATACCCCTGAAACCAAAAAATTAAAAAAAATATCCCCGAAACTGAAAAATGACTAAAATACATCCAAAACCCACAAAACGAAAAAAATACTCCCGAAACTCAAAAATTACCAAAACAAGCCCCGAAACCTAAAAATGACCAAAATACTCTCGATACCAAAAAAATTACCAGAATACCTCCGAAACCCAAGAAATGACCAAAATAACCCCGAAAACCAAAAAATGACCAAAATACCATCGAAACATAAAAATTACGAAAATGACCCCCGAAACCTAAAAATGACCAGAATACTCTCGAAACCAAAAAAATAACGGGAATACCTCCGAAACCAAAAAAATGACGAAAATACCCCCGAAACCAAAAAATTTAAAAAAATATCCCCGAAACTGAAAAATGACTAAAATAAATCCAAAACCCAAAAAACGACAAAAATACTCCCGAAACTCAAAAATTACCAAAACAACCCCCGAAACCTAAAAATGACCAAAATACTCTCGAAACCAAAAAAATTACCAGAACACCTCCGAAACCCAAGAAATGACCAAAATACCCCCGAAAATAAAAAAATGACCAAAATACCATCGAAACATAAAAATTACGAAAATGACCCCCGAAACCTAAAAATGACCAGAATACTCTCGAAACCAAAAAAATAACGGGAATACCTCCGAAACCAAAAAAATGACCAAAATACCCCTGAAACCAAAAAATTAAAAAAAATATCGCCGAAACTGAAAAATGAATAAAATAAATCCAAAACCCAAAAAACGACGAAAATACTCCGGAAACTGAAAAATTACCTAAACAACCCCCGAAACCTAAAAATGAAGAAAATACTCTCGAAACCAAAAAAATTACCAGAATACCTCCGAAACCCAAGAAATGACCAAAATACCCCCGAAAACAAAAAAATGACCAGAATACCATCGAAACATAAAAATTACAAAAATATCCTCCGAAACCAAAAAAATGACCAAAATACCCCAGAAAAAATTTAAAAAAATATCCCAAAAACTGAAAAATGACTAAAATACATCCAAAACCCACAAAACGAAAAAAATACTCCCGAAACTCAAAAATTACCAAAACAACCCCCGAAACCTAAAAATGACCAAAATAATCTCGAAGCCAAAAAAATTACCAGAATACCTCCGAAACCAAAGAAATGAACAAAATACCCCCGAAACCCAAAAAATGACCAAAATCCCATCGAAACATAAAAATTACGAAAATGACCCCTGAAACCTAAAAATGACCAGAATACTCTCGAAACCAAAAAAATTACGGGAATACCTACGAAACCAAAAAAATGACCAAAATACCCCCGAAACCAAAAAATTAAAAAAAATATCCCCAAAACTGAAAAGTGACTAAAATACAACCAAAACCCAAAAAACGCCAAAAATACTCCCGAAGCTCAAAAATTACCAAAACAACCCCCGAAACCTAAAAATGACCAAAATACTCTTGAAACCAAAAAAATGACCAGAATACCTCCGAAACACAAAAAATGACCAGAATACCCTCGAAGCATAAAAATTACGAAAAATGACCCCCGAAACCTAAAAATGACCAGAATACTCTCGAAACCCAAAAAATTACGGGAATCCCTCCGAAACCAAAAAAATGACGAAAATACCCCCGACACCAAAAAATTAAAAAAAATATCCCCAAAACTGAAAAAAGACTAAAATACAACCAAAACCCAAAAAACGCCAAAAATACTCCCGAAGCTCAAAAATTACCAAAACAACCCCCGAAACCTAAAAATGACCAAAATACTCTTGAAACCAAAAAAATGACCAGAAAACCTCCGAAACACAAAAAATGACCAGAATACCCTCGAAGCAAAAAAATTACGAAAAATGACCCCCGAAACCTAAAAATGACCAGAATACTCTCGAAACCCAAAAAATTACGGGAATACCTCCGAAACCAAAAAAAATGACCAAAATACCCCTGAAACCAAAAAATTAAAAAAAATATCCCCGAAACTGAAAAATGACTAAAATAAATCCAAAACCCAAAAAACGACAAAAATACTCCCAAAACTGAAAAATTACCAAAACAACCCCCGAAACCTAAAAATGAAGAAAATACTCTCGAAACCAAAAAAATTACCAGTATCCCTCCGAAACCCAAGAAATGACCAAAATACCGCCCAAACCGAAAAAATGCCCAAGATACCATCGAAACATAAAAATTACGAAAATAACCTCCGAAACTAAAAAAATGACCAAAATACCCCCGAAACAAAAAAATTTAAAAAAATATCCCCAAAACTGAAAAATGACTAAAATACATCCAAAACCCACAAAACGAAAAAAATACTCCCGAAACTCAAAAATTACCAAAACAACCCCCGAAACCTAAAAATGACCAAAATAATCTCGAAGCAAAAAAAATTACCAGAATACCTCCGAAACCCAAGAAATGAACAAAATACCTCCGAAACCCAAAAAATGACCAAAATACCATCGAAACATAAAAATTACGAAAATGACCCCTGAAACCTAAAAATGACCAGAATACTCTCGAAACCAAAAAAATTACGGGAATACCTCCGAAACCAAAAAAATGTCCAAAATACCCCTGAAATCAAAAAATTAAAAAAAATATCCCCGAAACTGAAAAATGACTAAAATAAATCCAAAACCCAAAAAACGACAAAAATACTCCCGAAACTCAAAATTTACCAAAACAACCCCCGAAACCTAAAAATGACTAAAATACTCTAGAAACAAAAAAATTACCAGAATACCTCCGAAACCCAAGAAATGACCAAAATACCTCCCAAACCCAAAAAATGCCCAAAATACCATCGAAACATAAAAATTACGAAAATAACTTCCGAAACCAAAAAAATGACCAAAATACCCCCGAAACAGAAAAATTTTAAAAAATATCCCCAAAACTGAAAAATGACTAAAATACATCCAAAACCCACAATACGAAAAAAATGCTCCCGAAACTCAAAAATTACCAAAACAACTCCCGAAACCTAAAAATGACCAAAATAACCTCGAAGCCAAAAAAATTAACAGAATACCTTCGAAACCCAAGAAATGACCAAAATACTCTCGAAACCAAAAAAATTACCAGAACACCTCCGAAACCCAATAAATGACCAAAATACCCCCGAAAATAAAAAAATGACCAAAATACCATCGAAACATAAAAATTACGAAAATGACCCCTGAAACCTAAAAATGACCAGAATACTCTTGAAACCAAAAAAATAACGGGAATACCTCCGAAACCAAAAAAACGACGAAAATACCCCCGAAACCAAAAATTAAAAAAAATATCCCCAAAACTGAAAAATGACTAAAGTACAACCGAAACCTAAAAATGACTGAAATACTCCAGAAACCAAAAAAATTACCAGAATACCTCCGAAACCAAAGAAATGAACAAAATACCCCCGAAACCCAAAAAATGACCAAAATACCATCGAAACATAAAAATTACGAAAATGACCCCTGAAACCTAAAAATGACCAGAATACTCTCGAAACCAAAAAATTACGGGAATACCTCCGAAACCAAAAAAATGACCAAAATACCCCTGAAACCAAAAAATTGAAAAAAATATCCCCGAAACTGAAAAATGACTAAAATAAATCCAAAACCCAAAAAACGACAAAAATACTCCCGAAACTTAAAAATTACCAAAACAACCCCCGAAACCTAAAAATGACTAAAATACTCTAGAAACCAAAAAAATAACGAGAATACCTCCGAAACAAAAAAAATGACCAAAATAACCCCGAAACCAAAAATTAAAAAAAATATAACCAAAACTGAAAAATGACTAAAATACAACCAGAACCCAAAAAACGACAAAAATATTCCCAAAACTCAAAAATTACCAAAACAACCCCCGAAACCTAAAAATGAACAAAACACTCTCGAAACCAAAAAAATTACCAGAATACCTCCGAAACCCAAGAAATGACCAAAATACCCCCCAAACCCAAAAAATGCCCAAAATACCCCCGAAACAAAAAATTTTTAAAAAATATCCCCAAAACTGAAAAATGACTAAAATACATCAAAAACCCACAGAACGAAAAAAATACTCCGGAAA
>CM066167.1:27612500-27660747 GCA_033629205.1 Lithocarpus polystachyus | reverse complement strand
TTGAAACATAAAAATTACCAAAATAATCCCCGAAACATAAAAATGACCAAAATACTCTCGGAACCAAAAAAATTACCAGAATAACTCCGAAACCCAAGAAATGACCAAAACAGCCCCGAAACCCAAAAAAATGACCAAAATACCCTCGAAACATAAAAATTACCAAAATAATCCCCGAAACATAAAAGTAACCAAAAGATCTCGAAACCAAAAAAATTACCAGAATACCTCCGAAACCCAAGAAATTACAAAAAACAGCCCCGAAACCCAAAAAATGGACTAAAATACCCTCGAAACATAAAAATTACAAAAATAATCCCCGAAACATAAAAATGACCAAAAGACTCTCGAAACCAAAAAAAATTACCAGAATACCTCCGAAACACAAGAAATGACCAAAACAGCCCCGAAACCGAAAAAAATGACCAAAATACCCTCGAAACATAAAAATTACCGAAAATAATCCCCGAAACATAAAAAGGACAAAAATACTCTCGAAACCAAAAAAATTACCAGAATACATCCGAAACCCAAGAAATTACCAAAACAGCCCCGAAACCCAAAAAATGACCAAAATACCCTCGGAACATAAAAATTACAAAAATAATCCCCGAAACATAAAAACGACCAAAATACTCTCGAAACCAAAAAAATTACCAGAATACCTCCGAAACCCAAGAAATTACCAAAAACAGCCCCGAAACCCAAAAAATGACCAAAATAATCCCGGAAACATAAAAAATGACCAAAATACTCTCGAAACCAAAAAAATTACAAGAATACCTCCGAAACCCAAGAAATGACCAAAACAGCCCCGAAACCGAAAAAATGACCAAAACACCCTCGAAACATAAAAATTACCAAAATAATCCCCGAAACATATAAGTAACCAAAATACTCTCGAAACCAAAAAAATTACCAGAATACCTCCGAAACCCAGGAAATGACCAAAACAGCCCCGAAACCCAAAAAATGACCGAAATACCCTCGAAACATAAAAATTAACAAAATAATCCCCGAAACATAAAAATGACCAAAATACTCTCGGAACCAAAAAAATTACCAGAATACCTCCGAAACCCAAGAAATGACCAAAACAGCCCCGAAACCCAAAAAATGACCAAAATACCCTCGAAACATAAAAATTACCAAAATAATCCCCGAAACATAAAAGTAACCAAAAGACTCTCGAAACAAAAAAAATTACCAGAATACCATCCGAAACCCAAGAAATTACAAAAACAGCCCCGAAACCCAAAAAATGACTAAAATACCCTCGAAACATAAAAATTACAAAAATAATCCCCGAAACATAAAAATGACCAAAAGGACTCTCGAAACCAAAAAATTACCAGAATACCTCCGAAACACAAGAAATGACCAAAACAGCCCCGAAACCGAAAAAATGACCAAAATACCCTCGAAACATAAAAATTACCAAAATAATCCCCGAAACATAAAAAGGACAAAAATACTCTCGAAACCAAAAAAATTACCAGAATACCTCCGAAACCCAAGAAATTACCAAAACAGCCCCGTAACCCAAAAAATGACCAAAATACCCTCGGAACATAAAAATTACCAAAAAAATCCCCGAAACTTAAAAATGACCAAAATACTCTCGAAACCAAAAAAAATTACCAGAATACCTCCGAAACCCAAGATATGACCAAAACAGCCCTGAAACCCAAAAAATGACCAAAATACCCTCGAAACATAAAAATTACAAAAATAATCCCCGAAACATAAAAACGACCAAAATACTCTCGAAACCAAAAAAATTACCAGAATACCTCCGAAACCCAAGAAATTACCAAAACAGCCCCGGAAACCCAAAAAATGACCAAAATACCCTCGAAACATAAAAATGACCAAAATAATCCCGGAAACATAAAAATGACCAAATACTCTCGAAACCAAAAAAATTACAAGAATACCTCCGAAACCCAAGAAATGACCAAAAACAGCCCCGAAACCCAAAAAATGACCAAAACACCCTCGAAACATAAAAATTACCAAAATAATCCCCGAAACATAAAAATGACCAAAAGACTCTCGAAACCAAAAAAATTACCAGAATACCTCCGAAACACAAGAAATGACCAAAACAGCCCCGAAACCGAAAAAATGACCAAAATACCCTCGAAACATAAAAATTACCAAAATAATCCCCGAAACATAAAAAGGAAAAAAATACTCTCGAAACCAAAAAAAATTACCAGAATACCTCCGAAACCCAAGAAATTACCAAACAGCCCCGAAACCCAAAAAATGACCAAAATACCCTCGGAACATAAAAATTACCAAAATAATCCCCGAAACTTAAAAATGACCAAAATACTCTCGAAACCAAAAAAATTACCAGAATACCTCCGAAACCCAAGAATGACCAAAACAGCCCCTGAAACCCAAAAAATTACCAAATACCCTCGAAACATAAAAATTACAAAAATAATCCCCGAAACATAAAAACGACCAAAATACTCTCGAAACCAAAAAAATTACCAGAATACCTCCGAAACCCAAGAAATTACCAAAACAGCCCCGAAACCCAAAAAATGACCAAAATACCCTCGAAACATAAAAATGACCAAAATAATCCCGGAAACATAAAAATGACCAAAATACTCTCGAAACCAAAAAAATTACAAGAATACCTCCGAAACCCAAGAAATGACCAAAACAGCCCCGAAACCGAAAAAATGACCAAAACACCCTCGAAACATAAAAATTACCAAAATAATCCCCAAAACATAAAAGTAACCAAAATACTCTCGAAACCAAAAAAATTACCAGAATACCTCCGAAACCTAAGAAATGACCAAAACAGCCCCGAAACCCAAAAAATGACCAAAATACCCTCGAAACATAAAAATTACAAAAATAATCCCCGAAACATAAAAATTACCAAAATACTCTCGAAACCAAAAAAATTACCAGAATACCTCCGAAACCCAAGAAATTACCAAAACAGCCCCGAAACCCAAAAAATGACCAAAATACCCTCGAAACATAAAAATTACAAAAATAATCCCCGAAACATAAAAATGACCAAAAGACTCTCAACCAAAAAAATTACCAGAATACCTCCGAAACACAAGAAATGACCAAAACAGCCCCGAAACCGAAAAAATGACCAAAATACCCTAGAAACATAAAAATTACCAAAATAATCCCCGAAACATAAAAATGACCAAAATACTCTCGAAACCAAAAAAATTACCAGAATACCTCCGAAACCCAAGAAATGACCAAAACAGCCCCGAAACCCATAAAATGACCAAAATACCCTCGAAACATAAAAATTACCAAAATAATTCCCGAAACATAAAAATGACAAAAATACTCTCGAAACCAAAAAAATTTCCAAGATACCTACGAAACCCAAGAAATTACCAAAACAGCCCCGAAACCCAAAAAATGACCAAAATACCCTCGAAACATAATAATTACCAAAATAATCCCCGAAACATAAAAACGACCAAAATACTCTCGAAACCAAAAAAATTACCAGAATACCTCCGAAACCCAAGAAATGACCAAAACAGCCCCGAAACCGAAAAAATGACCAAAATACCCTCGAAACATAAAAATTACCAAAATAATCCCCGAAACATAAAAAGGACAAAAATACTCTCGAAACCAAAAAAATTACCAGAATACCTCCGAAACCCAAGAAATTACCAAAACAGCCCCGAAACCCAAAAAATGACCAAAATACCCTCGGAACATAAAAATTACCAAAATAATCCCCGAAACTTAAAAATGACCAAAATACTCTCGAAACCAAAAAAATTACCAGAATACCTCCGAAACCCAAGAAATGACCAAAACAGCCCCGAAACCGAAAAAATGACCAAAACACCCTCGAAACATAAAAATTACCAAAATAATCCCCAAAACATAAAAGTAACCAAAATACTCTCGAAACCAAAAAAATTACCAGAATACCTCCGAAACCTAAGAAATGACCAAAACAGCCCCGAAACCCAAAAAATGACCAAAATACCCTCGAAACATAAAAATTACAAAAATAATCCCCGAAACATAAAAATTACCAAAATACTCTCGAAACCAAAAAAATTACCAGAATACCTCCGAAACCCAAGAAATTACCAAAACAGCCCCGAAACCCAAAAAATGACCAAAATACCCTCGAAACATAAAAATTACAAAAATAATCCCCGAAACATAAAAATGACCAAAAGACTCTCAACCAAAAAAATTACCAGAATACCTCCGAAACACAAGAAATGACCAAAACAGCCCCGAATCCGAAAAAATGACCAAAATACCCTAGAAACATAAAAATTACCAAAATAATCCCCGAAACATAAAAATGACCAAAATACTCTCGAAACCAAAAAAATTACCAGAATACCTCCGAAACCCAAGAAATGACCAAAACAGCCCCGAAACCCAAAAAATGACCAAAATACCCTCGAAACATAAAAATTACCAAAATAATTCCCGAAACATAAAAATGACAAAAATACTCTCGAAACCAAAAAAATTTCCAAGATACCTACGAAACCCAAGAAATTACCAAAACAGCCCCGAAACCCAAAAAATGACCAAAATACCCTCGAAACATAAAAATTACCAAAATAATCCCTGAAACATAAAAACGACCAAAATACTCTCGAAACCAAAAAAATTACCAGAATACCTCCGAAACCCAAGAAATGACCAAAACAGCCCCGAAACCGAAAAAATGACCAAAATACCCTCGAAACATAAAAATTACCAAAATAATCCCCGAAACATAAAAAGGACAAAAATACTCTCGAAACCAAAAAAATTACCAGAATACCTCCGAAACCCAAGAAATTACCAAAACAGCCCCGAAACCCAAAAAATGACCAAAATACCCTCGGAACATAAAAATTACCAAAATAATCCCCGAAACTTAAAAATGACCAAAACACTCTCGAAACCAAAAAAATTACCAGAATACCTCCGAAACCCAAGAAATGACCAAAACAGCCCCGAAACCCAAAAAATGACCAAAATACCCTCGAAACATAAAAATTACAAAAATAATCCCCGAAACATAAAAACGACCAAAATACTCTCGAAACCAAAAAAATTACCAGAATACCTCCGAAACCCAAGAAATTACCAAAACAGCCCCGAAACCCAGAAAATGTCCAAAATACCCTCGAAACATAAAAATTACTAAAATAATTCCCGAAACCTAAAAATGACCAAAACACTCTCGAAACCAAAAAAATTACCAGAATACCTCCGAAACCAAAGAAATGACCAAAACTGCCCCGAAACCGAAAAAATGACCAAAATACCCTCGAAACATAAAAATTACCAAAATAATCCCCGAAACATAAAAATGACCAAAATACTCTCGAAACCAAAAAAATTACCAGAATACCTCCGAAACCCAAGAAATGACCAAAACAGCCCCGAAACCCAAAAAATGACCAAAATACCCTCGAAACATAAAAATTACCAAAATAATCCCCGAAATATAAAAGTAACCAAAATACCCTCGAAAACAAAAAAATTACCAGAACACCTCCGAAACCCAAGAAATGACCAAAACAGCCCCGATACCCAAAAAATGACCAAAATACCCTCGAAACATAAAAATTACCAAATAATCCGCGAAACATAAAATTGACCAAAATACTCTCGAAACCAAAAAAATTACCAGAATACCTCCGAAATCCAAGAAATGACCAAAACAGCCCCGAAACCCAAAAAATGACCAAAATACCCTCGAAACATAAAAATTACCAAAATAATCCCCGAAACTTAAAAATGACCAAAATACTCTCGAAACCAAAAAAATTACCAGAATACCTCCGAAACCCAAGAATTGACCAAAACAGCCCCGAAACCCAAAAAATGACCAAAATACCCTCGAAACATAAAAAAACTGAAAAATGACTAAAATACATCCAAAATCCCAAAAACGACAAAAATACTACCGAAACCCAAAAATTACGAAAATAACCCCCGAAAACTAAAAATGACCAGAATACTCTCGAAACCAAAAAAATTACCAGAATACCCCCAAAATCGAAGAAATGACCAAAATACTCCCGTAACCCAAAAAATGGCCAAAATACGATCGAAACATAAAAATTACGAGAATAACCCCCGAAACCTAAAAGTGACGAAAATACTTTCGAAACCAAAAAAATTACCAGAATACCTCCGAAACCCAAAAAAAGACCAAAATACCATTGAAACGTAAAAATTACGAAAATAACCCCCGAAAACTAAAAATGACCAGAATACTCTCGAAACCAAAAGAGTAAAAAAAAAATCCCGAAAACTGAAAAATGACTAAAACACAACCAAAACCCAAAAAACGACAAAAATACTCCCGAAACTCAAAAATTACCAAAATGACCCCCGAAACCTAAAAATGACAAAAATACCCTCGAAACCAAAAAAATTACCAGAATACCTCCGAAACCCAAATACCCCCGAAACCAAAAAAATGACCAAAATACCCTCGAAACATCAAAATTACAAAAATAACCCCCGAAACCTAAAAATGACCAAAATACGCTCGAAACCAAAAAAATTACCAGAATACCTCCAAAACCCAAGAAAAGACCAAAATACGAGCGAAACAAAAAAATTACGAAAATAACCCCCGAAACCTAAAAATGACCAAAATACTTTCGAAACCAAAAAAAATTACCAGAATACCTCCGAAACCCAAAAAATGACCAAAATATCATCGAAACATAAAAATTACGAAAATAACCCCCGAAACCTAAAAATGACCAAAACACTCTCGAAACCAAAAAAATTTCCAGAATACCTCCAAAACCCAAGAAAAGACCAAAATACGAGAGAAACAAAAAAATTACGAAAATAACCCCCGAAACCTAAAAATGACCAAAATACTTTCGAAACCAAAAAAGTTACCAGAATACCTCCGAAACCCAAAAAATGACCAAAATGCCAACGAAACATAAAAATTATGAAAATAACCCCCGAAAACTAAAAATGACCAGAATACTCTCGAAACCAAAAAAATTACCAGAATACCTCAGAAATAAAAAAAATGACCCAAACACCCCCGAAACCAAAAAATTAAAAAAAATCTCCCCAAAACTGAAAAATGACAAAAATACATCCGAAACCCAAAAAACGACAAAAATACTCCCGAAACCCGAAAAATGACCCAAATACCCCCGAAACCAAAAAAATGACGAAAATACCCTCGAAACATCAAAATTTCAAAAATAACCCCCGAAACCTAAAAATGACCAAAATACTCTTGAAACCAAAAAAATTTCAGCAATACTTCCGAAACCCAAGAGATGACCAAAACACCCACGAAACCCAAAAAACGACAAAAGTACTCCCGAAACTCAAAAATTACCAAAATAAACCCCGAAACCTAAAGAAGACCAAAATACTCTCGAAATCAAAAAAATTTCCAGAATACGTCCAAAATCCAAGAAATGACCAAAACACCCTCGAAACGCAAAAAATGACCAAAATACCATCGAAACATAAAAATTACCAAAATAACCCCCGAAACCTAAAAATGACCAAATTACTCTTGAAACCAAAAAAATTACCAGAATACCACCGAAACCAAAAAATGACCAAAATACCCCCGAAACAAAAAAAATTAAAAAAAAATATCCCCAAAACTGAAAAATGACTAAAATACCACCAAAATCCAAAAAACGACAAAAATACTCGCGAAACCCAAATATTACCAAAATAACTCCTGAAACCTAAAAATGACCGAAATACTCTCGAAACGAAAAAAATTACCAGAATACCTCAGAAACCCAAAAATTGACCCAAATACCCCCGAAACCAAAAAAATGACCAAAATACCTTTGAAACCAAAAAATTACCAAAATAACCACAAAAACCAAAAAATGACCAAAATACTATAGAAACCAAAAAAATTACCAGAATACCTCGGAAACCCAAGGGATGACCAAAATACCCCCGAAACGCAAAAAATGACCAAAATACCATCGAAATATAAAAATTTCCAAAATAACCCCCGAAACCTAAAAATGACCAAGATACTCTTGAAACCAAAAAAATTACCTGAATACCTCCGAAACCAAAAAAATGACCCAAATACCCCCGAAACCAAAAAATTAAAAAACATATCCCCAAAACTGAAAACTGACTAAAATACATCCAAAACCCAAAAAACGACAAAAATACTCCCGAAACTCAAAAATTACCAAAATAACCCCCGAAAACTAAAAATGAGCAAAATACTCTCGAAACCAAAAAATTACCAGAATACCTCCAAAACATAAAAAATGACCAAAATACCATCGAAACATAAAAATTGCCAAAATAACCCCCGAAGCCCAAAAAATGACCCAAATACCGCCGAAACAAAAAAAATGACCAAAATACCCTCGAAACATCAAAATTTCCAAAATAACCCCCGAAACCTAAAAATGACCAAAATACTCTTGAAACCAAAAAAATTACCGGAATACTTCTGAAACCCAAGAGATGACCAAAACACCCACGAAACCCAAAAAACGACAAAAATACTTCCGAAACTCAAAAATTACCAAAATAAACCCC
Source organism: Lithocarpus polystachyus (assembly GCA_033629205.1). Lineage (NCBI taxonomy): Eukaryota > Viridiplantae > Streptophyta > Magnoliopsida > Fagales > Fagaceae > Lithocarpus > Lithocarpus polystachyus. The sequence continues at coordinate 27,652,191 of CM066167.1, read as the reverse complement.
GAAACCTAAAAATGACCAAAATACTCTCGAAATCAAAAATATTTCCAGAATACGTCCAAAATCCAAGAAATGACCAAAATACCCTCGAAACGCAAAAAATGACCAAAATACCATCGAAACATAAAAATTACAAAAATAACCCCCGAAACCTAAAAATGACCAAAATACTCTTCAAACCCAAAAAATTACCAGAATACCTTCGAAACCAAAAAAATGACCAAAATACTACCGAAACCAAAAAATTACAAAAATAACCCCCGAAACCTAAAAATGACCAAAATACTCTCGAAACCAAAAAAATTACCAGAATACCTCCAAAACCCAAGAAATGACCAAAATACCCCCGAAACCAAAAAAATGAACAAAGTACCATCGAAACGAAAAAAATTACCAGAATACCTCCGAAACCCAAAAATTGACCAAAATACCCCCGAAACAAAAAAAATGACCAAAATACCTTTGAGACCCAAAAATTACCAAGATAACCCCAAAAACTAAAAAATGACCAAAATACTATCGAAACCAAAAAAATTACCAGAATACCTCGAAAACCCAAGGGATGACCAAAATACCCCCGAAAAGCAAAAAATGACCAAAATACCATCGAAATATAAAAATTTCCAAAATAACCCCTGAAACCTAAAAATGACCAAAATACTCTCGAAACCAAAAAAATTACCAAAATACCTCGAAAACCCAAGAAATGACCAAAATACCCCCGAAACCCAAAAAATGACCAAAAAAACCATCGAAACATTGAAATTACGAAAATAACCCCCGAAACCTAAAAATGACCAAAATACTCTCGAAACCAAAAAAATTACCCCCGAAACCCTAAAAATGAACAAAGTACCATCGAAACATGAAAATTACGAAAATAACCCCTGAAACCTAAAAATGACCAAAATACTCTCGAAAACAATAAAATTACCAGAATACCCCCGAAACCAAAAAAATGACCAAAATACCCCCGAAACAAAAAAATTAAAAAAAAATCCCCAAAACTGAAAAATGAATAAAATACATCCAAAACCCAAAAAACGACAAAAATACTCCCGAAACTCAAAAATTACCAAAACAACCCCCAAAACCTAAAAATGTCCAAAATACTCTCGAAACCAAAAAAATTACCAAAATATCTCTGAAACACAAAAAATAACCCAAATACCCCCAAAACCACAAACACTACAAAAATACTCCCGAAACCCAAAAATTACCAAACTAACCCCCGAAACCTGAAAATGACCAAAATACTCTCGAAACCAAAAAAATTAAGAGAATACCTCCAAAACCGAAGAAATGACCAAAATACCCCCGTACCCCAAAAAATGGCCAAAATAAGATCGAAACATAAAAATTACGAAAATAACCGCCGAAACCTAAAAATGACCAAAATACTTTCGAAACCAAAAAAATTACCAGAATTCCTCCGAAACCCAAAAAAAGACCAAAATACCATCGAAACGTAAAAATTACGAAAATAACCCACGAAAACTAAAAATGACCAGAATACTCTCGAAACCAAAAAAATTACCAGAATACCTCTGAAACCAAAAAAATGACCAAATTACCACCGAAACCGAAAAATTAAAAAAAATATCCCCAAAACTGAAAAAAGACTAAAATACATCCAAAACCCAAAAAACGACAAAAATACTACCGAAACCCAAAAATTACCAAAACAACCCCCGAAACCTAAAAATGACCAAAATACTCTCGAAACCAAAAAAATTACGAGAATACCCCCGAAAGCGAAAAAATGACCAAAATACCCCCGAAACCAAGAAATTAAAAAAAATATCCCCAAAACTGAAAAATGACTAAAATACATCCAAAATCCCAAAAACGACAAAAATACTACCGAAACCCAAAAATTACCAAAATAACCCCCGAAACCTAAAAATGACCAAAATACTCTCGAAACCAAAAAAATTACCAGAATACCTCCAAAACCTAAGAAATGACCAAAATACTCCCGTAACCCAAAAAATGGCCAAAATACGATCGAAACATAAAAATTACGAAAATAACACCCGAAACCTAAAAGTGACCAAAATACTTTCGAAACCAAAAAAATTACCAGAATACCTCCAAAACCCAAAAAAAGACCAAAATACCATCGAAACGTAAAAATTACGAAAATAACCCCCGAAAACTAAAAATGACCAGAATACTCTCGAAACCAAAAAAGTAAAAAAAAAAAAATCCCGTAAACTGAAAAATGACTAAAATACATCCAAAACCCAAAAAACGACAAAAATACTCCCGAAACTCAAAAATTACCAAAATAACCCCCGAAACCTAAAAATGACAAAAATACCCTCTAAACCAAAAAAATTACCAGAATACCTCCGAAATCCAAAAAATGACCCAAATACCCCCGAAACCAAAAAAATGACCACAATACCCTCGAAACATCAAAATTACAAAAATAACCCCCGAAACCTAAAATTGACCAAAATTCTCTCGAAACCAAAAAAATTACCAGAATACCTCCAAAACCCAAGAAAAGACCAAAATACGAGAGAAACAAAAAAATTACGAAAATAACCCCCGAAACCTAAAAATGTCCAAAATACTTTCGAAACCAAAAAAATTACCAGAATACCTCCGAAACCCAAAAAATTACCAAAATACCAACGAAACATAAAAATTACGAAAGTAACCCCCGAAAACTAAAAATGACCAGAATACTCTCGAAACCAAAAAAATTACCAAAATACCTCAGAAATCAAAAAAATGACCCAAACAACCCCGAAACCAAAAAATTAAAAAAAATATCCCCAAAACTGAAAAATGACTAAAATACATCCAAAACCCAAAAAACGACAAAAATACTCCCGAAACCCAAAAAATGACCCAAATACCCCCGAAACCAAAAAAATGACCAAAATACCCTCGAAACATCAAAATTTCAAAAATAACCCCCGAAACCTAAAATTGACCAAAATACTCTTGAAACCAAAAAAATTACAGGAATACTTCCGAAACCCAAGAGATGACCAAAACACCCACGAAACCCAAAAAACGACAAAAGTACTCCCGAAACTCAAAAATTACCAAAATAAACCCCGAAACCTAAAAATGACCAAAATACTCTCGAAATCAAAAAAAATTTCCAGAATACGTCCAAAATCCAAGAAATGACCAAAATACCCTCGAAACGCAAAAATTACCAAAATAACCCCTGAAACCTAAAAATGACCAAAATACTCTTGAAACCAAAAAATTACCAGAATACCACCGAAACCAAAAAAATGACCAAAATACCCCCGAAACCAAAAAATTAAAAAAAATATCCCCAAAACTGAAAAATGACTAAAATACCTCCAAAACCCAAAAAACGACAAAAATACTCCCGAAACCCAAATATTACCATAATAACTCCTGAAACCTAAAAATGACCGAAATACTCTCGAAACGAAAAAAATTACCAGAATAACCCCAAAAACCAAAAAATGACCAAAATACTATAGAAACCAAAAAAATTACCAGAATACCTCGGAAACCCAAGGGATGACCAAAATACCCCCGAAACGCAAAAAATGACCAAAATACCATCGAAACATAAAAATTTCCAAAATAACCCCCGAAACCTAAAAATGACCAAGATACTCTTGAAACCAAAAAAATTACCAGAATACGTCCAAAATCCAAGAAATGACCAAAATACCCTCGAAACGCAAAAAATGACCAAAATACCATCGAAACATAAAAATTACCAAAATAACCCCCGAAACCTAAAAATGACCAAAATACTCTTGAAACCCAAAAAATTACCAGAATAGCTCCGAAACCAAAAAAAATGACCAAAATACCTCCGAAACCAAAAAATAAAAAAAAATATCCCCAAAACTGAAAAATGACTAAAATACTTCCAAAATCCAAAAAATGACAAAAATACTCCCGAAACCCAAATATTACCAAAATAACTCCTAGAAACCTAAAAATGACCGAAATACTCTCGAAACGAAAAAAATTACCAGAATACCTCCGAAACCCAAAAATTGACCCAAATACCCCAAAAACCAAAAAATGACAAAAATACTATCGAAACCAAAAAAATTACCAGAATACCTCGGAAACCCAAGGGATGACCAAAATACCCCCGAAACGCAAAAAATGACCAAAATACCATCGAAATATAAAAATTTCCAAAATAACCCCTGAAACCTAAAAATGACCAAAATACTCTCGAAACCAAAAAAATTACCAAAATACCTCGAAAACCCAAGAAATGACCAAAATACCCCCGAAACCCAAAAAATGACCAAAAAAACCATCGAAACATAGAAATTACGAAAATAACCCCCGAAACCTAAAAATGACCAAAATACTCACGAAACCAAAAAAATTACCCCCGAAACCCTAAAAATGAACAAAGTACCATCAAAACATGAGAATTACGAAAATAACCCCCGAAACCTAAAAATGACCAAAATACTCTCGAAAACAATAAAATTACCAGAATACCCCCGAAACCAAAAAAATGACCAAAATACCCACGAAACAAAAAAATTAAAAAAAATATCCCCAAAACTGAAAAATGAATAAAATACTCCCGAAACTCAAAAATTACCAAAACAACCCCCAAAACCTAAAAATGTCCAAAATACTCTCGAAACCAAAAAAATTACCAAAATATCTCTGAAACACAAAAATAACCCAAATACCCCCAAAACCCCAAACACTACAAAAATACTCCCGAAACCCAAAAATTACCAAACTAACCCTCGAAACCTGAAAATGACCAAAATACTCTCGAAACCAAAAAAATTAAGAGAATACCTCAAAAACCGGAGAAATGACCAAAATACCCCCGTACCCCAAAAAATGGCCAAAATACGATCGAAACATAAAAATTACGAAAATAACCCCCGAAACCTAAAAGTGACCAAAATACTTTCGAAACCAAAAAAATTACCAGAATTCCTCCGAAACCCAAAAAAAGACCAAAATACCATCGAAACGTAAAAATTACGAAAATAACCCTCGAAAACAAAAAATGACCAGAATACTCTCGAAACCAAAAAAATTACCAGAATACCTCCGAAACCAAAAAAATGACCAAATTACCACCGAAACCGAAAAATTAAAAAAAATATCCCCAAAACTGAAAAAAGACTAAAATACATCCAAAACCCAAAAAACGACAAAAATACTACCGAAACCCAAAAATTACCAAAACAACCTCCGAAACCTAAAAATGACCAAAATACTCTCGAAACCAAAAAAATTACCAGAATACCTCCGAAAGCGAAAAAATGACCAAAATACCCCCGAAACCAAGAAATTAAAAAAAATATCCCCAAAACTGAAAAATGATTAAAATACATCCAGAATCCCAAAAACGACAAAAATACTACCGAAACCCAAAAATTACCAAAATAACCCCCGAAACCTAAAAATGACCAAAATACTCTCAAAACCAAAAAAATTACCAAAATACCTCCAAAACCGAAGAAATGACCAAAATACTCCCGTAACCCAAAATTACAAAAATAACCCCCGAAACCTAAAAATGACCAAAATACTCTCGAAACCAAAAAAATTACCAGAATACCTCCAAAACCCAAGAAAAGACCAAAATACGAGCGAAACAAAAAAATTACGAAAATAACCCCCGAAACCTAAAAATGACCAAAATACTTTCGAAACCAAAAAAACTACCAGAATACCTCCAAAACCGAAGAAAAGACCAAAATACGAGAGAAACAAAAAAATTACGAAAATAAACCCCGAAACCTAAAAATGACCAAAATACTTTCGAAACCAAAAAAATTACCAGAATACCTCCGAAACCCAAAAAATGACCAAAATACCAACGAAACATAAAAATTACGAAAATAACCCCCGAAAACTAAAAATGACCAGAATACTCTCGAAACCAAAAAAATTACTAGAATATCTCAGAAATCAAAAAAATGACCCAAACACCCCCGAAACCAAAAAATTAAAAAAAATATCCCCAAAACTGAAAAATGACTAAAATACATCCAAAACCCAAAAAACGACAAAAATACTCCCGAAACCCAAAAAATGACCCAAATACCCCCGAAACCAAAAAAATGACCAAAATACCCTCGAAACATCAAAATTTCAAAAATAACCCCCGAAACCTAAAAATGACCAAAATACTCTTGAAACCAAAAAAATTACAGGAATACTTCCGAAACCCAAGAGATGACCAAAACACCCACGAAACCCAAAAAACGACAAAAGTACTCCCGAAACTCAAAAATTACCAAAATAAACCCCGAAACCTAAAAATGACCAAAATAGTCTTGAAATCAAAAAAATTTCCAGAATACGTCCAAAATCCAAGAAATGACCAAAATACCCTCGAAACGCAAAAAATGACCAAAATAACCTCGAAACATAAAAATTACCAAAATAACCCCCGAAACCCAAAAAAGACCAAAATACTCTCGAAACAAAAAAACTTACCAGAATACCTCCGAAACCAAAAAAATGACCCAAATACCCCCGAAACCAAAAAACTAAAAAAAAAATCCGCAAAACTAAAAAATGACTAAAATACATCCAAAACCCAAAAAACGACCAAAATACCCCTGAAATCCAAAAAATGACCAAAATACAAGCGAAACAAAAAAAATTACGAAAATAACCCCCGAAACCTAAAAATGACCAAAATACTTTCGAAACTAAAAAAATTACCAGAATACCTCTAAAACCCAAAAAATGACACAAATACCCCCGAAACCTAAAATATTGACCGAAATACCCTCGAAACATAAAAATTACCAAAACAACCCCCGAAACCTAAAAATGACCAAAATACTCTCGATCCTTAGTTACGTCGGGTCCCTCAGACCGACTGCTAAGAAGATCCTTAGCTGCGTCGAGTCCTCGAACTCTTTACTAAGAAGAGCCTTTGCTAGGTCGGGACCGACAGACATCTTGCTATGTGTTAAACAATGCCTTAGCAACGTCGGGTCCCTCAGACTGCCTGCTAAGCGGATACTTAGCTACGTCGAGTCCTCGGACTCTCTGCTAAGAAGAGCCTTAGCTACTTCGGGTCCCTCAGACCTCCTGCTAAGTGTTAAACAGAGCCTTAGCGACGTCAGGTCCTTCAGACCGCCTGCTATGCAGATCCTTAGCTGCGCCGAATCCTCAGACTCTCTGCTAGGAAGAGCCTTAGCTACGGCGGGACCCTCAGACCTCCTGCAAAGTGTTAAATAGAGCCTTAGCTATGTCAGGTCCTTCAAACCGCCAGCTAAGCAGATCCTTAGTTGCGCCGAATCCTCGGACTCTCTGCTAAGAAGAGCCTTAGCTACGTCGGGTCCCTCAGAGCTCCTGCTAAGTGTTAAACAGAGCCTTAGCTACGTCGGGTCCCTCAAACCGCCTGCTAAGCAGATCCTTAGTTGCGTCGAGTCCTCGGTCTCTTTGCTAAGAACAGCGTTTGCTATGTCGGGTCCCTCAGACCTCCTAATAAGTGTTAAACAGAGCCTTAGCTACGTCGGGTCCCTCAGACTGCCTGCTAAGCAGATACTTAGTTGCGTCGAGTCCTCGGTCTCTCTGCTAAGAAGAGCCTTTGCTACGTCGGGTCCCTCAGACCTCCTGCTAAGTGTTAAACAGAGCTTTAGCTATGTCGGGTCCCTTAGACCTCCAGCAAAGTAGATCTTTAGCTACGTCGAGTCCTCGGACTCTCTGCTTAGAAGAGCCTTAGCTACGTCGGGTCCCTCAGACCTCCTGCAAAGTGTTAAACAGAGCCTTAGCGGGTCCCTCAGACCTCCTGCAAAGTGTTAAATAGAGCCTTAGCTACATCGGGACCCTCAGACCGCCTGCTAGGCAGATCCTTAGCTGGGTAGAGTCCTCGGACTCTCTGCTAAGAAGAGGCTTAGCTACGTTGGGTCCCTAAGACCTCCTACTTAGCCGATCCTTTGCTACGTCGAGTCCTCGGACTCTCTGCTAAGAAGAGCCTTAGCTACGTCGGGTCCCTCAGGCCTCCTGCTAATTATTAAACAGAGACTTGGCTATGTTAGGTCCCTTAGACCACCTGCAAAGCAGATCCTTAGCTATGTCGGGTCCTCAGACTCTCTACTAAGAAGAGCCTTAGCTACGCCGGGTCCCTCAAACCCCCTGCTATGTGTTAAACAAAGCCTTTGCAATATCGGGTCCCTCAGACCGCCTACAAAGCAGATCCTTAGCTGCGTCGAGTCCTCGGACTCTTTGCTAAGAAGAGCCTTAGCTAGGTTGGGTCTCTCAGACTTCCTGCTAAGTGTTAAACAGATCCTTAGCTACGTCGGGTCCCTCAAACCGGCTGCTAAGCAGATCCTTAGCTGCGTCGATTCCTTGGACTCTCTGCTAAGAAGAGCCTTTGCTAGGTCGGGTCCCTCAGACCTCTTGCTATGTTTTAAACAGAGCCTTAGCAACGTCGGGTCCCTCAGACGGCCTGCTAAGCGGATTCTTAGCTACGTCGATTCCTCGGACTCTCTACTACGAAGAGCCTTAGCAACGCCGGGACCCTCAAACCCCTTCTAAGTGTGAAACAAATCCATAGCTACATCGGGTCCCTCAGACTGCGTACAAAGCAGATCCTTAACTGCGTCGAGTCCTCGGACTCTCTGCTAAAAAGATCCTTAGCTACGCCGAGTCCCTCAGACCTCCTGCTAATCTGATCCTTAGCAACGTCGAGTCCTCGGACTTTCTGCTAAGAAGAGCCTTAGCTATGTCAGGTCCCTCAGACCCCCTACTAAGTGTTAAACAGAGCCTTAGCTACGTCGGGTCCCTCAGACCGCCTGCGAAGTAGATCCTTAGCCTATCGAGTCCTCGAGCTCTCTGCTAAGAAGAGCCTTAGCTACGTCGGGTCCCTCAAACCTGCTACTAAGCCGATCCTTAGCTACGTCGGGTCCCTCAGACCTCCTGCTAAACAGATCCTAAGCTGCGTCGAATCCTCGGACTCTCTGCTAAGAAGAGCCTTAGCTACGTCGGGGCCCTCAGACCACCTGCTATGTGTTAAACAGAGCCTTAGCTACGTCGGGTCCCTCAGACCGCCTGCGAAGTAGATCCTTAGCCTATCGAGTCCTCGAACTCTCTGCTAAGAAGAGCCTTAGCTACGTCGGGTCCCTCAAACCTCCTACTAAGCCGATCTTTAGCTACGTCGGGTCCCTCAGACCTCCTGCAAAACAGATCCTTAGCTGCGTCGAATCCTTAGACTCTCTCCTAAGAAGAGCCTTAGCTACATCGAGTCCCTCAGACCTCCTGCTAACTGTTAAATAGAGTCTTAGCTACGTCGGGTCACTTAGACCTTCTGCAAAGCTGATCCTTAGCTACGTTGAGTCCTCGAACTCTCTATTAAGAAGAGCTTTAGCTACGTCGGGTCCTTCAGACCTCCTGCTAGGTGTTAAATAGAGCCTTAGCTATGTCTGGTCCCACAGACCTCCTCCTAAACAGATCCTTAGTTGCGTCGAGTCCTCGGACTCTCTGCTAAGAAGAGCCTTAGCTACGTTGGGTCACTCAGACCTCATCCTAAGTCGATCCTTAGCTACATCAAGTCTTTAGACTCTCTGCTAAGAAGAGCCTTAACTACGTCGAGTCCCTCAGACCTCCTGCTAAGTGTTGAACAGAGCCTTAGCTACGTTGGGTCCCTCAGACCTCCTGCTAATTGTTAAACAGAGCCCTAGTTACGTCGGGTCCCTCAGACCTACTGCTTAGTGTTAAACAGAGCGTTAGCTCTGTTGTGTCCCTCCGACCGCCTATTAAGCAGATCTTTAGCCGCGTCGAGTCCTCGACCCTCTGTTAAGAAGCGCCTTAGCTACGTCGTGTCCCTCAGACCTCCTGCTAAGTGTTAAATAGAGCCTTAGCTACGTCGGGTCCCTCAGACCTCCTGCTAAGTGTTAAACAGAGCCCTAGCTACGTCGGGTCCCTCAGACCTACTGCTTAGTGTTAAACAGAGTGTTGGCTATGTTGGGTCCCTCAGACCGCCTGCTAAGCAGATCCTTAGCCGCGTCGAGTCCTCGACCCTCTGTTAAGAAGAGCCTTAGCAACGTCGGGTCCCTCAGACCTCCTGCTAAGCCGACCCTTAGCAACATCGTGTCTACAAACTCTCTGCTAAGAAGAGCCTTAGCTACGCCGAGTCCCTCAGACCTCCTGCTAAGTGTTGAATAGAGCCTTAGCTACGTCGGGTCCATTTAACCTCCTGTAAAACAGATCCTTAGCTACGTCGAGTCCTCGGACTCTCTGCTTAGAAAAGCCTTCGCTACGTCGAGTCCCTCAGACCTCCTGCTTTGTGTTAAACAGAGCCTTAGCTATGTTGGGTCCCTCAGACCGCCTGCTAAGCAGATCCTTAGCCGCGTAGAGTGCCCGACTCTCTGTTACGAAGAGCCTTAGCTACGTCGGGTCCTTCAGACCTCTTGCTAAGCCGAACCTTAGCTACATCGAGTCTTCAGATTCTCTGCTAAGAAGAGCCTTTGCTACGTCGAATCCCTCAGACCTCCTACTAAATGTTGAACAGAGACTTACCTATGTCGGGTCCCTTAGACCTCCAGCAAAGCAGATCCTTAGCAACGTCGAGTCCTTGAACTCTATGCTAAGAAGTGTTAGGATATGTGCCCTTAAATCCTATTGTATGATGCTATGTATGATATTATGTATGACATTATGTGGGAAATGATATATGACTTAATATTGTGATTAGTAAAGTTGTTTTATTCTTATCTAAAATAATGGTAACATGAATATTCGGACATTATCAAACAGTCCATGAGATGCATAGTATGTGATTTATGTGATTTAGTCACAGAAGATATAGATCACAAGTTTTTTGTAAACTCAGAATTTTGGTTCATAGTCGGTGATGAAATTGGGCATTTCATCTGCGAAGACTATAACATATTAACTACGATGATTTGTCTTGATCATGGAAGTGGTGACTTCTAGTTAATATGTTGATATGTTTTAAGAGTTAAGACATATTGAACTGGACCGCTGTGAGATTTATTATCCTCCTAACGACTGTCAATTGAATAATAAATCTCACGACTTATATTCACATGAACTCTTAATCCTGAGAGAATAATGGACCTGATCATGAAATGTAGGTTGCTTTGATATATCAGGAGTGAGATCTAAAGTAACGGTCAAAACCTCAGTATGTTGGACAGCCACATTTAGTGTTGATGGAACATATATTCTCAAAATGGAATTCATAGTCTCTTAACGGAGATATAAAATATTCCCTTGAGGTAAGTTTAATGGGTACAGTTATTCAAAGAGTTAGGCCTAACCACTTTAGTAAGACTAAAGTATATATTTATGAAATTGGATTTTATAAATATATGGTGAATAACACAAAAGGATTAAACCGGGTACTCAAGGATTAAGATGTAGTAATTTACAAAGTGGCAGTCTATATTCATGACTTTGTATTACTGCGAATATTTTATGAAGGGGTTGCATGTATAATAAAGTCTTGGGATATAATTTATTAATGAGGCCTAGAGTGCAATTATATTTATATAGTGGTATTAAATATAATTAATGGTAACTTTGGACTTGTCAAGAGTTGACAGAAAAGCCCAAGCAAGGCCCATTAGAGCTAGTGTCTTATTTGTTCCCTTTTGGTCCCACTCCAAGCCACAAACTAAAGACAATTGGGAAGGCCCAAAAGGCTAACCCAATTAGATAATCAGTTATGTGGAGAGAAACATACAGAATTTTATATAGAATAAAATGGTTTGTATGTTTAAAAAAATAAAAAAATAAATAATATAAGGAAGAGATATACGCTTTCATATTCTCTCTAAAAAAAAAACATAGAATTGATTGAGAGACCACACATCTTGGACATCAAGTGGAATTGGAGTGAAGATTGAAAGAGTTCCCGAGTACTTCTTTATTCGGTTTTGAATTTCACCGCATCAAGGTACACTCTCTTATTCTTATATTCTGAAACCTACATAGTGCATGTTATCAATTGCGAATGAAGTAGATCAGTTTATTTTCCGCTGCGTATGTTTTGTATGCGATACAAACAAGTATATTTCCTAACAAGAAGAGCCTTAGCTACGTCGGGGCCCTCAGACCTCCTGCTAAGTGTTAAACAGAGCCTTTGCTATGTCGGGTCCCTCAGACCTCCTACTAAACAGATCCTTAGCTGTGTCGAATCCTCAGACTCTCTGCTAAGAAGAGGCTTAGCTACATCGGATCCCTTAAACTCCTGCTAAGTGTTAAACAGAGCCTTTGATAGTTTGGGTCCTTCAGACCTCCTGCTAAATAGATCCTTAGCTGCGTCGAGTCCTCGGACTCTCTGCTAAGAAGAGCCCTAGCTACGTCTGGTCCCTCAGACCTCCTACTAAGTGTTAAACAGAGCCTTAGCTACGTCGGGTCCCTCAGACCTACTACTTAGTGTTAAACAGAGTCTTAGCTATGTTGGGTCCCTCAGACCGCCTACTAAGCAGATCCTTAGCCGGGGTCGAGTCCTCGACTCTCTGTTAAGAAGAACCTTAGCAACGTCGGGTCCCTCAGACCTCCTGCTAAGCAGATCCATAGCTACATCGAGTCTTCAAACTCTCTACTAAGAAGAGCCTTAGCTACGTCGGGTCCCTCAGACCTCCTGCTAAGTGTTAAACAGCGCCTTAGCTACGTCGGGAACCTAAGACCTCCTGCAAAGCAGATCCTTAGCTACGTCGAGACCTCGGACTCTTTGCTAAGAACAGCCTTAGCTTCGTCGGGTCCCTTAGACCTCCTGCTAAGTGTTAAACAGAGCCTTAGCTACGTCGGGTCCCTCAGACTGCCTGCTAAGTAGATCCGTAGCCTGTCGAGTCCTCGAACTCTCTGCTAAGAAGAGCCTTAGCTACGTCGGGGCCCTCAGACCACCTGCTATGTGTTAAACAGAGCCTTTGCTACGTCGGGTCCCTCAAACCTCCTGCAAAACAGATCCTTTGCTGCGTCGAATCCTCGGACTCTCTGCTAAGAAGAGCCTTAGCTACATAAAGTCCCTCAGACCTCCTGCAAACTGTTAAACAGAGCCTTAGCTACATCGGGTCACTTAGACCTTCTGCAAAGCTGATCCTTAGCTACGTTGAGTCCTCGAACTATCTATTAAGAAGAGATTTAGCTACGTCGGGTCCCTCAGACCTCCTGCTACGTGTTAAATTGAGCCTAAGCTATGTCTGGTCCCCCAGACCTCCTCCTAAACAGATCCTTAGCTGCGTCGAGTCCTTGGACTCTCTACTAAGAAGAGCCTTAGCTACGTCGGGTCACTCAGACCTCATGCTAAGTCGATCCTTAGCTACATCGAGTCTTCAGACGCCCTGCTAAGAAGAGCCTTAGCTACGTCGAGTCCCTCAGACCTCCTACTAAGTGTTGAACAGAGCCTTAGCTACGTCGGGTCCCTAACCTCCTGCTAAGCGTTAAATAGAGCCCTAGCTACGTCGGGTCCCTCAGACCTAATGCTTAGTGTTAAACAGAGCGTTAGCTATGTTGGGTCCCTCAGACCGCCTGCTAAGCAGATCCTTAGCCGCGTCGAGTCCTCGACCCTTTGTTAAGAAGAGCCTTAGCTAGGTCGAGTCCCTCAGACCTCCTGCTAAGTGTTGAACAGAGCCTTAGCTACGTCGGGTCCCTCAGACCTCCTACTAAGAGTTAAATAGAGCCCTAGCTACGTCGGGTCCCTCAGACCTACTGCTTAGTGTTAAACAGAGCGTTAGCTATGTTGGGTCCCTCAGACCGCCTGCTAAGCAGATCCTTAGCCGCGTCGAGTCCTCGACCCTTTGTTAAGAAGAGCCTTAGCTACGTCGGGTCCCTCAGACCTCCTGCTAAGCCGATCCTTAGCAACATCGAGTCTACAAACTCTCTGCTAAGAAGAGCCTTAGCTACGTCGAGTCCCTCAAACCTCCTGCTAAGTGTTGAATAGAGCCTTAGCTACGTCGGGTCCTTTAGACCTTCTGCAAAGCTGATCCTTAGCTAAGTCGAGTCCTCGAACTCTCTACTAAGAAGAGCTTTAGCTAGGTCTGGTGCCTCAGACCTCCTACTAAGTGTTAAATAGAGCCTTAGCAATGTCGGGTGCTTCAGACCTCCTCTTAAACAGATCCTTAGCTGGATCGAGTCCTCGCACTCTCCGCTAAGAAGAGCCTTAGCTACGTCGGGTCCCTCCGACCCCCTGCAAAGCTGATCCTTAGCTACATCTTGTCTTCAGACTCTCTGCTAAGAAGAGCCTTAGCAACGTCGAGTCCCTCAGACCTCCTGCTAAGTGTTGAACATAGCCATAGCTACGTCGGGTCCCTTAGTCCTCCCGCAAAGCAGGTCCTTAGCTGGATCGAGTCCTCGCACTCTCTGTTAAGAAGAGCCTAAGCTAGGTCGGGTCCCTCAGACCTCCAGCTAATCCGATCCTTAGCTACGTTGAGTCCTCAGACTCTGTGCTAAAAAGAGCCTTAGCTACGTCGGGTCCCTCAAACCTACTGCTAAGTGTTAAATAGAGCCTTGGCAATGTCGGTAACCTAAGACCTCCTAAAAAGCAGATCCTTAGCTACGTCGAGACCTCGGACTCTCTGCTAAGAACTGCCTTAGCTACGACGGGTCCCTCAGACCTCTTGCTAAGCGTTGAACAAACCTCCTGCTAAGTGTTAAACAGATCCTTAGCAATGTTGGCTCCCTCAGACCTACAACTTAGCGTTAAACAGAGCCTGAGCTATGTTGGGTCCCCCAGACCGCCTGCTAAGCATATTCTTAGCTGCGTCGAGTCCTCGGACTCTCTGCTAAGAAGAGCCTTAGCTACGTCGGGTCACTCAAACCTCATGCTAAGTCGATCTATAGCTACATCGAGTCTTCAGACTCTCTGCTAAGAAGAGCCTTAGCTATGTCGAGTCCCTCAGACCTCCTACTAAGTGTTGAACAGAGCCTTAGCTATATCGGGTCCCTTAGACCTCCTGCAAAGCAGATCCTTAGCTACATCGAGTCCTTGGACTCTCTGCTTAGAAGAACCGTCGCTACGTCGGGTCCCTCAGACCTCCTACTAAGTGTTAAACAGATCCTTCACCACGTCGGGTCCCTCATACCTACTACTTAGTGTTAAACAGAGCCTTAGCTATGTTGGGTCCCTCAGACCGCCTGCTAAGCAGATCCTTAGTCGCGTCGAGTCTTAGCTACTATGCAAAACAGAGCCTTAGCTACGTCGGGTCCCTCAGACCTCTTGCTAATTCGATCCTTAGCTACGTCGAGTCCTCGGACTCTCTGCTAAGAAGAGCCTTAGCTACGTCGGGTCCCTCAGACCTCTTGCTAAGTATTAAACAGAGCCTTAGCAACGTCGAGTCCCCCAGAGCTCCAGCTAAGTGTTAAACAAACCTCCTGCTAAGTGTTAAACAGAGCCTTAGCAGCGTCGTGTCCGTCAGACCTACTGCTTAGTGTTAAACAGAGCCATAGCTATGTTGGGTCCACTAGACCGCCTGCTAAGCAGATCCTTAGCTGCGTCGAGTCCTCGGACTCTCTGCTAAGAAGAGCCTTAGCTACATCGGGTCACTCAGACCTCATGCTAAGTCGATCCTTAGCTACATCGAGTCTTCAGACTCTCCGCAGAGAAGAGCCTTAGCTACGTCGAGTCCCTCAGACCTCCTGCTAAGTGTTGAACAGTGCCTTAGCTACGTCGGGTCTCTTAGACATCCTGCAAAGCAGATCCTTAGCAACGTTGAGTCCTCGAACTCTCTGTTAAAGAAAGCCTTAGCTCGTCTGGGCCCTCAGACCTCCTGCTAGGTGCTAAACTAAGCCTTAGCTACGTCGGGTCCTTTAGGCCTCCTGCAAAGCAGATCCTTAACTACGTCGATTCCTCGGACTCTCTACTAAGAAGAGCCTTAGCTACGTCGGGTCCTTCAAACCTCCTCTAAGTGCTAAACAAAGCTTTAGCCACGTCAAGTCCCTCAGACCACCAGTTAAGCAGATCCTTAGCTGCGTCGAGTCCTCGGACACTCTGCTAAGAAGTGCCTTAGCTATATTGGGTCCCTCAGACCTCCAGGTAAGTGTTAAATAGAGCCTTAGCTACGTCGGGTCCCTTAGACATCCTGCTAAGCAGATCCTTAGCTACGTCGAGTCCTCGAACTCTCTGCATAGAAGAGCCTTCGCAACGTCGGATCCCTTTAGACCTCCTACTAAGTGTTAAACAGAGCCTTAGCTACGACGGGTCCCTCAGACCGGCTGCTAAGCAGATCCTTAGCTGCGTCGTGTCCTCGAACTCTCTGCTAAGAAGAGCCATAGCAACGTCGGGTCCCTTAGACCTCCTACTAAGCCGATCTTTGGCTACGTCGAGTTGTCAGACTCTCTGCAAAGTAGAGCCATAGCTACGTCGGGTCCCTCAGACCTCCTGGTAATTGTTAAACAGAGCCTTATCAACCTCGGTTCCCTCAGACCGCCTGCAAATCCGATCCTTAGCTACGTCGAGTCCTCCGACTCTCTGCTAAGAAGAGCCTTAGCTACGTTGGGTCCCTTAGACCTCCTACTAAGTGTTAAATAGTGCCTTAGCTACGCCGGGAACCTTAGACCTCCTACAAAGCAGATCTTTAGCTACGTCGAGACCTCGGACTCTCTGTTAAGAAGAGCTTTAGCTACGTCGGGTCCCTCAGACCTCCTCCAAATCCGATCCTTAGCTACGTCGAGACCTCAGACTCTCTATTAAGAAGAGCCTTCCTTAGCTACGTCGGGTCCCTTAGACCCCCTGCTAAGTGTTAAATAGAGCCTTAGCTACGTCGAGTCCCTCAGATCGCCTGCTAAGTAGATCCTTAGCGGGTCGAGTCCTCGAACTCTCTGCTAAGAAGAGCCTTAGCTAAGTTTGGTCCCTCAGACCTCCTACAAAGCCGATCCTTAGCTACGTCGAGTCCTCGAACTCTCTGCTGAGAAGAGCCTTAGCTACATCGGGTCCCTTAGACCTTCTGCAAAGCAGATTCTTAGCTGCGTCGAGTCCTCGGACTCTCTGCTAAGAAGAGCCCTATCTACGTCGGGTCCTTCAGACCTCCTGCTAAGTGCTGAACAGAGCCTTAGCTACGTCAGGTCCCCTAGACCTCCTGAAAAGCAGATCCTTAGCTACGTCGAGACCTTGGACTCTCTGCATAGGAGAGCCTTCGCTACGTCCGGTCCCTCAGACCTCCAGCTAAGTGTTAAACAGAGAATTAGCTACGTCAGGTCCCTTAGGCCTCCTGCAAAGCAGATCCTTAGCAACGTCTAGTCCTCGAACTCTCTACGAAGCAGAGCCTTAGCTCGTCCGGGCCCTCAGACCTCCTGCTACGTGTTAAATAGTGCCTTTGCTACGTCGGGTCCCTCGGACCTCCAACTAAACAGATCCTTAGCTGGGTCGAGTCCTCGAACTCTCTGCTAAGAAGAATCTTAGCTACGTCGGGTCCTTCAGACCTTCTACTAAGTGTAAAACGGAGCCTTAGCTACGTTGGGACCCTTAGACTTCCTGCATAGCGGATCCTTCGCTACGTCGAGTCTTCGGACTTTCTGTATAGAATAGCCTTCACTACGTCGGGTCCCTTTAGACCTTCTGCTAAGTGTTAAACTGAACCTTAGCTACGTCGGGCCCCTCAGTTCTTCTCCAACGCAGATCCTTAACTATGTCGAGTCCTCGAACTCTCTACTAAGAAGAGTTTTAACTACGTCGGGTCCCTCAGACCTCCTGCTAAGTGTTAAACAAAGCCTTAGCAACGTCGGGTCCTATAGACCTCTTGCTAATCAGTTCCCTAGCCACGACGAGTCCTCGGACTCTCTGCTTAGAATTGCCTTAGCTACATCGGGTCCCTCAGACCTCCTACTAAGCCGATCCTAAGCTACGTCGAGTCCTTGGACTCTCTACTAAGAAGAGCCTTAACTAAGTCAGGTCCCTCAAACCTCTAGCTAATTGTTAAACAAAGCCTAAGAAATGTTGGGCCCCTCAGACTACCTGCTAAGCAGGTCCTTAACTGCGTCGAGTCCTCAGACTCTTTGCTAAGATGAGCCTTAGCTACGTCGGGTCTCTTAGACCTCCTACAAAGTAGATCCTTAGCTACGTCGAGTCCTCGGACTCTCTGCTAAGAAGAGCCTTAACTACGTCAGGTCCCTCAGACCTCTAGCTAATTGTTAAACAAAACCTAAGAAACGTCGGGTCCCTCAGACTACCTGCTAAGCAGGTCCTTAACTGCGTCGAGTCCTTAGACTCTTTGCGAAGAAGAGCCTTAGCTACGTCGGGTCCCTTAGACCTCCTGTAAAGCAGATCCTTAGCTACGTCGAGTCCTCGGACTCTCTACTAAGAAGAGCCTTAGCTACGTCGAGTCCCTCAAACCTCCTGCTAAGTCTTAAAGAAAAGCCTTACCTACGTCGGGTTCCTCAAACCGCCTGCAAATTTGATCCTTGGCTATGTCAAGTCCTCGGACTCTCTGCTAAGAAGAGCCTTAGCTACGTCTGGTCCCTTAGACCCCTTACTAAATGTTAAACAGAGCCTTAGCTATGTCGGGAACCTTAGACCTCTTACAAAGCAGATCTTTAGCTACGTCGAGTCCTTGGACTCTCTGCTAAGAAGAGCCTTAGCTACGTCGGGTCCCTTAGACCCCCTGCTAAGTGTTAAACAGAGCCTTAGCTACGTCGGGTCCTTCAGACCGCCTGCTAAGTAGATCCTTAGCTGGCCGAGTCGTCGAACTCTCTGCTAAGAAGAGCCTTAGCTACGTCTGGTCCCTCAGACCTCCAACTAAGCCGATCCTTAGTGACGTCAAGAACTCGGACTCTCTGCTAAGAAGAGCCTTAGCTATGTCGGGCCCTTCAGACCTCGTGCTAATCAGATCCTTAGCTACGTCGAGTCCTCGGACTCTCCGCTAAGAAGAGCCTTAGCTACGTCGGGTCCCTTAGACCCCCCGGCTAAGTGTTAAACAGAGCCTTAGCTACGTCGGGTCCCTCAGACCGCCTGATAAGTAGATCCTTAGCTGGTCGAGTACTCGAACTCTCTGCTAAGAAGAGCCTTAACTACGTCGGGTTCCTTAGACCTCCTGCTAATTGTTAAACAAAGCCTTAGCAACGTCGGGTCCTTCAGACAGCCTGCTAAGCAGGTCTTTAGGTGCGTCGAGTCCTCGGACTCTTTGCTATGTAGAGCCATAGCTACATCGGGTCCCTTAGACCTCCTGCAAAGCAGATTCTTAGCTACGTCGAGTCCTCGGACTCTCTACTAAAAAGAGCCTTAGCTACGTCAGGTCCCTCAGACCTCCTACTAAGTGCTAAATAAAGCCTTAGCTACGTCGGGTCCCTCAGACCACCTGTTAAGCAGATCCTTAGCTGCGTCAAGTCCTCGGACTTTCTGCTAAGATGAGCCTTATCTACGTCGGGTCCCTCAGACATCTTGCTAAGTGTTAAACAGAGCCTTAGCTACATCGGGTCCCTAAGACTTCCTGCAAAGCAGATCCTTAGCTACATCGAGCCCTCGAACTATCTACTAAGAAGAGCTTTAGCTACGTCGTGTCCTTCAGACCACCTACTAAGTGTTAAAGAGAGCCCTTGTAATGTCTGGTCCCTCAGAACTCCTCTTAAACAGATCCTTAGCGGGATCGAGTCCTCGACCCTCTGGTAACAAAAGTTTTAGCTACGTCGAGTCCCTCAGACCTCCAACTAAGTGTTGAACAGAGCCTTAGCTACGTTGGGTCCCTCAGACCTTCTGCTAAGTGTTAAATAGAGCCTTAGCTACGTCGGGTCCCTCAGACCTACTGCTTAGTGTTAAACAGAGCGTTAGCTTTGTTGGGTCCCTCAGACCGCCTGCTAAGCAGATCCTTAGCCGCGTAAAGTCCTCGACCCTCTGTTAAGAAGAGCCTTAGCTCCGTCGGGTCCCTCAGACCTCCTGCTAAGCCGATCCTTAGCAACATCGAGTCTACAAACTCTCTGCTATGAAGTGCCTTAGCTACGTCGAGTCCCTAAGACCTCCTGCTAAGTGTTGAACAGAGCCTTAGCTACATCGGTTCCCTTTAACCTCCTGCAAAACAGATCCTTTGCTACGTCGAGTCCTCGGACTCTCTGCTTAGAAGAGCCTTCGCTACGTCGAGTCCCTCAGACCTCCTGCTAAGTGTTAAACAGAGCCTTTGCTTCATCGGGTCCCTTAGACCTACTGCAAAGCAGATCCTTAGCAATGTCGAGTTCTCAGACTCTCTGCTTAGAAAAGCCTTAGCTACATCGGGTCCCTCAGACCTCCTGCTAAGTGTTAAACAGAGCCTTTGCTATGTCGGGTCCCTCAGACCTCCTGCTAAACAGATCCTTAGCTGCCTCGAGTCCTCGGACTCTCCGCTAAGAAGAGCCTTAGCTACATCGGGTCCTTCAGACCTCCTGCTGAGTGTTAAACAGAGCCTTAGCTACGTCGGGTTCCTTAGACCTCCCGCATAGTAAATCCTTAGCTAAGTCGAGTCCTCTGACTCTTTCCTAAGAAGAGCCTTAGCTACGTCTGGTCCCTCAGACCTCCTGCTAAGTGTTAAACTGAGCCTTAGCTACGTTGGGTCCCTTGGACCTTCTGCAAAGCTGATCCTTAGCTACGTCGAGTCCTCGAACTCTCTACTAAGGGGAGCTTTAGCTAGGTCTGGTGCCTCAGACCTCTTGCTAAGTGTTAAACAAAGCCTTAGTAATGTCGGGTGCTTCAGACCTCCTCTTAAACAGATCCTTAGCTGGATCGAGTCCTCGCACTCTCCGCTAAGTAGAGCCTTAGCTACGTCGGGTCCTTCAGACCTCCTGCTAAACAGATCCTTAGCAGCGTCGAATCCTCGGACTCTCTGCTTAGAAGAGCCATAGCTACATCGAGTCCCTCAGACCTCCTGTTAAGTGTTAAACAGAGCCTTTGCTACGTCGGGTCCCTCAGACCTCCAGCTAACCAGATCCTTAGCTGTGTCGAGTCCTCGGACTCTCTGCTAAGAAGAGCCTTAGTTACGTCGAGTCCCACAGACCTATTGCTAAGTGTTGAACAGAGCCTTAGCTACGTCAGGTCGCTTAGTTCTCCCGCAAAGCAGATCCTTAGCTAAGTCGAGTCCTCGGACTCTCTGCTAAGAAGTGCCTTAGCTACGTTTGGTCCCTCAGACCTCCTGCTAAGTGTTAAAGTGAGCCTTAGCTGCGTCGAGTCCCTTAGACCTTCTGCAAAGCTGATCCTTAGCTACGTTGAGTCCTCGAACTCTATACTAAGAAGAGCTTTAGCTAGGTATGGTGCCTCAGACCTCCTGCTAAGTGTTAAACAGAGCCTTAGTAATGTCGGGTGCTTCAGACCTCCTCTTAAACAGATCCTTAGCTGGATCGAGTCCTCGCACTCTCCGCTAAGAAGAGCCTTAGCTACGTCGGGTCCCTCAGACCCCCTGCTAAGTTGATCCTTAGCTACATCTAGTCTTCAGACTCTCTGCTAAGAAGAGCCTCAGCTACGTGGAGTCCCTCAGACCTCCTGCTAAGTGTTGAACAGAGCCATAGCTACGTCGGGTCCCTAAGTCCTCCCGCAAAGCAGATCCTTTGCTAAGTCGAGTCTTCAAACTCTCTGCTAAGAAGAGCCTTAGTTACGTCGAGTCCCACAGACCTACTGCTAAGTGTTGAATAGAGCCTTAGCAACGTCGGGTCTCTTAGTCCTCTCTCAAAGTAGATCCTTAGCTAAGTCAAGTCCTCGGACTCTCTGCTAAGAAGAGCCTTAGCTACGTTTGGTCCCTCAGACCTCCTGCTAAGTGTTAAACTGAGCCTTAGCTACGTTGGGTCCCTTAGACCTTCTGCAAAGCTGATCCTTTGCTACGTCGAGTCCTCGAACTCTCTACTAAGAAGAGATTTAGCTAGGTTTGGTCCCTCAGACCTCCTGCTAAGTGTTAAACAGAGCCTTAGCAATGTCGGGTCCTTCATACCACCTCTTAAACAGGTCCTTAGTTGGATCGAGTCCTCGTACTCTCTGTTAAGAAGAGCCTAAGCTAGGTCGGGTCCCTCAGACCTCCAGCTAATCCGATCCTTAGCTACGTTGAGTCCTCGGACTCTGTGCTAAGAAGAGCCTTAGCTACGTCGGGTCCCTCAAACCTCTTGCTAAGTATTAAACAGAGCCTTGGCAATGTCGGTAACCTAAGACCTCCTAAAAAGCAGATCCTTAGCTATGTCGAGACCTCGGACTCTCTGCTAAGAACTGCCTTAGCTACGATAGGTCCCTCAGACTCTCTGCTAAGAAGAGCCTTAGCTACGTCGAGTCCCTCAGACCTCCTGCTAAGTGTTGAACAGAGCCATAGCTACGTCGGGTCTCTTAGTCCTCCCGTAAAGCAGATCCTTAGCTAAGTCGAGTCTTCAGATTCTCTGCTAAGAAGAGCCTTAGTTACGTCGAGTCCCACATGCCTACTGCTAAGTGTTGAACAAAGCCTTAGCTACGTCGGGTCTCTTAGTCCTCTCCTAAAGCAGATCCTTAGCTAAGTCAAGTCCTCAAACTCTCTGCTAAGAAGAGCCTTAGCTACGTTTGGTCCCTCAGATTTCCTGCTAAGTGTTAAATTGAGCCTTAGCTACGTCGGGTCCCTTAGACCTTCTGTAAAGCTGATCCTTAGCTACGTCGAGTCCTCGAACTCTCTACTAAGAAAAGTTTTAGCTAGGCCTTGTCCGTCAGACCTCCTGCTAAGTGTTAAACAAAACCTTAGCAATGTCGGGTCCTTCAGACCTCCTCTTAAACAGATCCTAGGATGGATCGAGTCCTCGCACTCTCTGCTAGGAAGAGCCTTAGCTATGTCGGGTCCCTCAGACCGCCTGTTAAGGCGATCCTTAGCAACATCTAGTCTTCAGACTCTCTGCTAAGAAGAGCCTTAGCTACGTCAAGTCCCTCAAACCTCCTACTAAATGTTGAACAGAGCCACAGCTACGTCGGGTCCCTTAGTCCTCCCGCAAAGCCGGTCCTTAGCTGGATCGAGTCCTCGTACTCTCTGTTAAGAAGAGCCTAAGCTAGGTCGGGTCCCTCAGACCTCCAGCTAATCCGATCCTTAGCTACGTTGAGTCCTCGGACTCTGTGCTAAGAAGAGCCTTAGCTACGTTGGGTCCCTCAAACCTCTTGCTAAGTATTAAATAGAGCCTTAGCAGTGTCGGTAACCTAAAACCTCCTAAAAAGCAGATCCTTAGCTACGTCGAGACCTCGGACTCTCTGCTAAGAACTGCCTTAGCTACGATGGGTCCCTCAGACCTCTTGCTAAGTATTAAATAGAGCTTTGCCTACGTCGGGTCCCTCAGACCTCCTGCTAAGCGTTAAACAAACCTCCTGCTAAGTGTTAAACAGATCCTTAGCAATGTCGGCTCCTTCAGACCTACAGCTTAGCGTTAAACAGAGCCTTAGCTATGTTGAGTCCCTCAGACCGCTTGCTAAGCAGATCCATAGCTGTGTCGAGTCCTCGGACTCTCTGCTAAGAAGAGCCTTAGCTACGTCGGGTCACTCAGACCTCATGCTAAGTCGATCTATAGCTACATCGAGTCTTCAGACTCTCTGCTAAGAAGAGCCTTAGCTACGTCGAGTCCCTCAGACCTCCTACTAAGTGTTGAACAGAGGCTTAGCTACGTCAGGTCCCTTAGACCTCCTGCAAAGCAGATCCTTAGCTACGTCGAGTCCTTAGACTCTCTGCTTAGAAGAGCTGTCGCTACGTCGGGTCCCTCAGACCTCCGGCTAAGTGTTAAACAGAGCCTTCACTACGTCGGATCCCTCACACCTACTACTTAGTGTTAAATAAAGCCTTAGCTATGTTGGGTCCCTCAGACCGCCTGCTAAGCAGATCCTTAGCCGCGTCGAGTCTTAGCTACTATGCAAAACAGAGCCTTAGCTACGTCGGGTCCCTCAGACCTCTTGCTAATCCGATCCTTAGCAACGTCGAGTCCTCGGACTCTCTGCTATGAAGAGCCTTAGCAACGTCGGGTCCGTCAGACCTATTGCTTAGTGGTAAGCAGAGCCATAGCTATGTTGGGTCCATCAGACCGCCTGCTAAGCAGATCCTTAGCTGCGTCAAGTCCTCGGACTCTCTGCTAAGAAGAGCCTTAGCTACATCGGGTCACTCAGACCTCATGCTAAGTCGATCCTTAGCTACATCGAGTCTTCAGACTCTCTGCAGAGAAGAGGCTTAGCTACGTCGAGTCCCTCAGACCTCCTACTAAGTGTTGAACAGTGCCTTAGCTACGTCGGGTCTCTTAGACATCCTGCAAAGCAAATCCTTAGCAACGTCGAGTCCTCGAACTCTTTGTTAAGTAGAGCCTTAGCTCGTCTGGGCCCTCAGACCTCCTGCTAGGTGTTAAACTGAGCCTTAGCTGCATCGGGTCCCCTAGATCTTCTGCAAAGCAGATCCTTAGCTACGTCGAGTCCTCGAACTCTCTACTATGAAGAGCTTTATCTACGTCGGGTCCCTCAAACCTCTTCCTAAGTGGTAAACAGAGCCTCAGCAATATCGGGTCTCACAGACCTCTAGCTAATCAGATCCTTAGCCACGTCGAGTCCTCGGACTCTCTGCTTAGAAGTGCCTTAGCAACATCGGGTCCCTCAGACCTCCTACAAAGCTGATCCTTAGCTACGTCGAGTCATCGGACACTCTGCTAAGAAGAGCCTTAACTGCGTCAGGTTCCTCAGATCACCTGCTAATCGTTAAACAAAGCCTAAGCAATGTCGAGTCCCTCAGACTACTTGCTAAGCAGGTCCTTTGCTGCGTCGAGTCCTCAGACTCTTTGCTAAGAAGAGCCATAGCTACGTCGGGTCCCTTAGACCTCCTGCAAAGTAGATCCTTAGCTATGTCGTGTCCTCGGACTCTCTACTAAGAAGAGCCTTAGCTACGTCGGGTCCCTTAAACCTCCTCTAAGTGCTAAACAAAGCTTTAGCTACGTCGGGTCCCTCAGACCACTAGCTAAGCAGATCCTTAGCTGCGTCGAGTCCTCGGACACTCTGCTAAGAAGTGCCTTAGCTACATCGGGTCCCTCAGACCTCTTGGTAAGTGTTAAACAGAGCCTTAGCTACGACGGGTCCCTCAGACCGGCTGCTAAGCAAATCCTTAACTGCGTCGAGTCCTCGAACTCTCTGCTAAGAAGAGCCATAGCAACGTCGGGTCCCTTAGACCTCCTACTAAGCCGATCTTTGGCTACGTCGAGTTATCGGACTCTCTGCAAAAAAGAGCCATAGCTACGTCGGGTCCCTCAGACCTCTTGGTAAGTGTTAAACAGAGCCTTAGCTACGACGGGTCCCTCAGACCGGTTGTTAAGCAAATCCTTAACTGCGTCGAGTCCTCGAACTCTTTGCTAAGAAGAGCCATAGCAACGTCGGGTCCCTTAGACCTCCTACTAAGCCGATCTTTGGCTACGTCGAGTTATCGGACTCTCTGCAAAAAAGAGCCATAGCTACGTCGGGTCCCTCAGACCTCCTGGTAATTGTTAAATAGAGCCTTAGCAACGTCGGTTCCCTTAGACCGCCTGCAAATACGATCCTTAGCTACGTCGAGACCTCGGACTCTCTACTAAGAAGAGCCTTAGCTACGTCGGGTCCCTTAGACCCCCTGCTAAGTGTTAAACAGAGCCATAGCTACGTCGGGTCCCTCAGATCGCCTGCTAAGTAGATCCTTAGCGGGTTGAGTCCTCGAACTCTCTGCTAAGAAGGGCCTTAGCTACGTCTGGTCCCTCAGACCTCCTACTAAGCCGATCCTTACCTACGTCGAGTCCTCGAACTCTCTGTTAAGAAGAGCCTTAGCTACGTCGAGTCCCTTAGACCTTCTGCAAAGCAGATTCCTAGCTGCGTCGAGTCCTCGGACTCTCTGCTAAGAAGAGCCTTATCTACGTCGGGTCCCTTAGACCTCCTCCAAATCTGATCCTTAGCTAGTCGAGACCTCGGACTCTCTACTAAGAAGCGCCTTAGCTACGTCGGGTCCCTTAGACCCCCTGCTAAGTGTTAAACAGAGCCTTAGCTATGTCGGGTCCCTCAGATCGCCTGCTAAGTAGATCCTTAGCGGGTCGAGCCCTCGAACTCTCTGCTAAGAAGGGCCTTAGCTACATCTGGTCCCTCAAACCTCCTACTAAGCCGATCCTTAGCTACGTCGTGTCCTCGAACTCTCTACTAAGAAGAGCCTTAGCTACGTCGGGTCCTTTAGACCTTCTGCAAAGCAGATTCTTAGCTGCGACGAGTCCTCGGACTCTCTGCTAAGAAGAGCCTTATCTACGTCGGGTCCCTCAGACCTCCTGCTAAGTGTTAAACAGAGCCGTATCTACGTTGGGAACCTGAGACCTCCTACAAAGCAGATCCTTAGCTACGTCGAGACCTTGGACTCCCTGCTTAGAACAGCCTTAGCTACGTCGAGTCCCTCAGACCTCCTGCTAATTATTAAACAGAGCCTTAGCTACGTCGGGTCCCCCAAACCTCCTGCTAAGTGTTAAACAGAGCCTTAGCAACGTCGGGTCCCTCAAACCTACTGCTTAGTGTTAAACAGAGCCTTAGCTATGTTGGGTCCCTCAGACCGCCTGCTAAACAGATTCTTAGTTGCGTCGAGTCCTCGGACTCTCTGCTAAGAAAAGCCTTAGCTACGTCGGGTCACTCAGAACTCATGCTAAGTCGATCCTTAGCTACATCAAGTCTTCAGACTCTCTGCTAAGAAGAGCCTTAGCTACGTCGAGTCCCTCAGACCTCCTGCTAAGTGTTGAACAGAGTCTTAGCTACGTCAGGTCCCCTAGACCTCTTGAAATGCAGATCCTTAGCTACGTCGAAACCTTGGACTCTCTGCTTAGAAGAGCCTTCGCTACGTCGGGTCCCTCAGACCTCTAGCTAAGTGTTAAATAGAGAATTAGCTACGTCAGGTCCCTTAGGCCTCCTGCAAAGCAGATCCTTAGCAACGTCGAGTCCTCGAACTCTCTACGAAGTAGAGCCTTAGCTCGTCCGGGCCCTCAGACCTCCTGCTATGTGTTAAACAGTGCCTTTGCTACATCGGGTCCCTCGGACCGCCAACTAAACAGATCCTTTGTTGCGTTGAGTCCTCGAACTCTTTGCTAAGAAGAATCTTAGCTACGTCGGGTCCATCAGACCTCCTACTAAGCATAAAATAGAGCCTTAGCTACGTTGGGTCCCTTGGACTTCCTGCATAGCAGATCCTTCGCTACGTCGAGTCCTCGGACTTTCTGTATAGATTAGCCTTCACTACGTCGGGACCCTTTTGACCTTCTGCTAAGTGTTAAACTGAACCTTAGCTACGTCGGGCCCCTCAGTTCTTCTCCAACGCAGATCCTTAACAATGTCGAGTCCTCAAACTCTCTACTAAGAAGAGCTTTAACTACGTCGGGTCCCTCAGACCACCTGCTTAGTGTTAAACAAAGCCTTAGCAACGTCGGGTGCCATAGACCTTTTGCTAATCAGTTCCCTAGCCACGACGAGTCCTCGGACTCTCTGCTTAGAATTGCCTTTGCTACATCGGGTCCCTCAGACCTCCTACTAAGCCGATCCTAAGCTACGTCGAGTCCTTGGACTCCCTGCTAAGAAGAGCCTTAACTACGTCAGGTCCCTCAAACCTCTAGCTAATTGTTAAACAAAGCCTAAGAAACGTCGGGTCCCTTAGACTACCTGCTAAGCAGGTCCTTAACTGCGTCGAGTCCTCAGACTCTTTGCTAAGAAGAGCCTTAGCTACGTCGGGCCCCTTAGACCTCCTGCAAAGCAGATCCTTAGCTACGTCGAGTCCTCGGACTCTTTGCTAAGAAGAGCCTTAACTACGTCAAGTCCCTCAGACCTCTAGCTAATTGTTAAACAAAGCCTAAGCAGGTCCTTAACTGCGTCGAGCCCTCAGACTCTTTGCTAAGAAGAGCCTTAGCTACGTCGGGTCCCTTAGACCTCCTGCAAAGCAGATCCTTAGCTACGTCGAGTCCTCGGACTCTCTACTAAGAAGAGCCTTAGCTACGTCGAGTCCCTCGAACCTCCTGCTAAGTCTTAAACAAAGCCGTAGCTACGTCGAGTTCCTTAGACCGCCTGCTAATTTGATCCTTGGCTATGTCGAGTCCTCGGACTCTCTGCTAAGAAGAGCCTTAGCTACGTCTGGTCCCTTAGACCTCTTACTAAATGTTAAACAGAGCCTTAACTATGTCGGGAACCTTAGACCTCTTACAAAGCAGATCCTTAGCTACGTCGAGTCTTAGGACTCTCTGCTAAGAAGAGCCTTAGCTACGTCGGGTCCCTTAGACCCCATGCTAAGTGTTAAAAAGAGCCTTAGCTACGTCGGGTCCTTCAGACCGCCTGCTAAGTAGATCCTTAGCTGGTCGAGTCGTCGAACTCTCTGCTAAGAAGAGCCTTAGTTACGTCTGGTCCCTCAGACCTCCAACTAAGCCAATCCTTAGCTACGTCAAGACCTTGGACTCTCTGCTCAGAAGAGGATTAGCTACGTCGGGTCCTTCAGACCTCGTGCTAATCCGATCCTTAGCTACGTCGAGTCCTCGGACTCTTCGCTAAGAAGAGCCTTAGCTACGTCGGGTCCCTTAGACCCCCTGCTAAGTGTTAAACAGAGCCTTAGCTACGTCGGGTCCTTCAGACCGCCTGATAAGTTGATCTTTAGCTGGTCGAGTCCACGAACTCTCTGCTAAGAAGAGCCTTAACTACGTCGGGTTCCTTAGACCTCCTGCTAATTGTTAAACAAAGCCTTAGCAACGTCGGGTCCCTCAGACAGCCTGCTAAGCTGGTCTTTAGCTGCGTCGAGTCCTCGAACTATCTACTAAGAAGAGCTTTAGCTACGTCGGGTCCTTCAGACCACCTACTAAGTGTTAAAGAGAGCCCTTGCAATGTCTGGTCCTTCAGAACTCCTCTTAAACAGATCCTTTGCGGGATCGAGTCCTCGCACTCTCCGCTAAGAAGAGCCTTAGCTACGTCGAGTCCTCGGATTCTCTGCTAAGAAGAGCCTTATCTATGTCGGGTCCCTCAGACAACTTGCTAAGTGTTAAACAGAGCCTTAGCTACATCGGGTCCCGGAGACCTCCTGCAAAGCAGATCCTTAGCTACGTTGAGTCCTCGAACTATCTACTAAGATGAGCCTTAGCTACGTCGGGTCCTTCAGACCACCAACTAAGTGTTAAACAGAGCCCTTGCAATGTCGGGTCCCTCAGACCTCCTCTTAAACAGATCCTTAGCGAGATCGAGTCCTCGCACTCTCCGCTAAGAAGAGCCTTAGCTACGTCGAGTCCTCGGACTTTCTGCTAAGAAGAGCCGTAGCAATGTCGAGTCCCTCAGACCTACTGCTAAGTGTTAAACAGAGCCTTAGCTACGTCGGGAAACTTAGACCTCCCACAAAGCAGATCCTTAGCTATGTCGAGACCTCGTACTCTCTGCTAAGAAGAGATTTAGCTATGTCAGGTCCCTCAGACCTCTTGCTAAGTATTAAATTGAGCCTTAGCTACGTCGGGTCCTTCAGACCTCCTGCTAAGTGTTAAACAAACCTCCTGCTAAAAGTTAAACAGAGCCTTAGCTACGTCGGGTCCTTCAGACCTACTGCTTAGTGTTAAACAGAGCCTTAGCTATGTTGGGTCCCTCAGAGCTCCTGCTAAGCCGATCCTTAGCTACATCGAGTCTTCAGACTCTCTGCTAAGAAGAGCCTTAGCTATGTCGAGTCCCTTAAACCTCCTAGTAATTATTAAACAGAGCCTTAGGTACGTCGGGTCCCTCAGACCTCCTGCTAAGTGTTAAATAGGGCCTTAGCAATGTCGGGTCCTTCAGACCTCCTCTTAAACAGATCCTTAGCTGGATCGAGTCCTCGTACTCTCAGCTAAGAAGAGCCTTAGCTACGTCGGGTCCCTCAGACCTCCTGCTAATCCGATCCTTAGCTACGTCGAGTCCTTGGACTCTCTGCTAAGAAGAGCCTTAGCAACGTCGGGTCCCTCAGACCTCTTGCTAAGTTTTACACAGAGCCTCAGCCACTTCGGGAACCATAGACCTCCAACAAAGCAGATCCATAGCTACGTCAAGACCTCGGACGCTCTGCTAAGAAGAGATTTAGCTATGTCGAGTCCCTCAGACCTCCTGCTAAGTATTAAACAGAGCCTTAGCTACGTCAGGTCCTTCAGACCTCCTGCTAAGTGTTAAACAAACCTCCTGCTAAGCGTTAAACAAAGCCTTAGCTACGTCGGGTCCCTCAGACCTACTGCTAAGCAGATCCTTAGTTTCGTCGAGTCCTTGGACTCTCTATTAAGAAGAGCCATAGCTACGGCGCGTCCCTTAGACCTCCTGTTAAGTCGATCCTTAGCAACATCGAGTCTTCAGGCTCTCTGCTAAGAAGAGCCTTAGCTACGTCAAGTCCCTCAGACCTCCTGCTAAGTGTTGAACAGAGCCTTAGCTACGTTGGGTCCCTTAGACCTCCTGCAAAGCAGATCCTTAGCTACGTCGACTCCTCGGACTCTCTGCCTCGTAAATCCTTCGCTACGTCGGGTCCCTCTGACCTCCTGCTAAGTGTTAAACAGAGCCGTAGCTGCGTCGGGACCCATAGCCTCTTGCAAAGCAGATCCTTACCAACGTCGAGTGCTCAAACTCTATGCTAAGAAGAGCGTTAGCTACGTCGGGTCCCTTAGGCCTCCTGCAAAGCAGATCCTTAGCTGCGTCGAGTCCTCGAACTCTCTACTAAGAAGAGCCTTAGCTACGTTGGGTCCCCCAGACCTCCTGCTAAGTGTTAAACAGAGCCTTAGCAACGTCGGGTCCCTGCGACCTCCTGAAAAGAAGATCCTTAGTTTCGTCGAGTCCTCGAACTCTCTACTAAGAAGAGCTTTAGCTACGTCGGGTCCCTCAGACCTTCTACTAAGTGTTAAATAAGGCCTTAGCAATGTCGGGTCCCTCAGACCTCCTCCTAAACAGATTCGTAGCTGGATCGAGTCCTCGTACTTTCCGCTAAGAAGAGCCTTAGCTACATCGGGTCCCTCAGACCTCCTGCTAATCCGATCCTTAGCTACGTTGAGTCCTCGGACTCTCTGCTAAGAAGAGCCTTAGCAACGTCGGGTCCCTCAGACCTCTTGCTAAGTGTTAAACAGAGCCCCAACTACTTCGGGAACCTTAGACCTCCAACAAAGCAAATACTTAGCTACGTCGAGACCTCGGACTCTCTGCTAAGAAGATATTTAGCTATGTCGGGTTCCTCAGACGTCCTCCTACGTATTAAACAGAGCCTTAGCTACGTCGGGTCCTTCATACCTCCTGCTAAGTGTTAAACAAACCTCCTGCTAAGCGTTAAACAGAGCTATAGCTACGTCGGGTCCCTTAGACCTACTGCTTAGTGTTAAACAGAGCCTTAGCTTTGTTGGGTCCCTCAGACCGCTTTCTAAGCAGATCCTTAGCTGCGTCGAGTCCTCGGACTCTCTGTTAAGTAGAGCCTTAGTTACGTCGGGTCCTTTAGACCTCCTACTAAGCCGATCCTTAGCTACATCGAGTCTTCAGACTCTCTGCTAAGAAGGGCGTTAGCAACGTCGAGTCCCTCAGACCTCCTGCTTACTGTTGAACAGAGCCATAGCTACGTCGGGTCCTTTAGACCTCCTGCAAAGCAGATCCTTAGCTACGTCGAGTCCTCGAACTCTTTGCTTAGAAGAGCCTTCGCTACGTCGGGTCCCTCCGACCTCCTGCTAAGTATTAAACAGAGCCTTAGCTGTGTCGAGTCCCTTAGACCTCTTGCGAAGCCGATCCTTAACAACGTCGAGTCCTCGAACTCTTTGATAAGAAGAGCCTTCGCTACGTCAGGGCCCTCAGACCTCCTGCTAAGTGTTAAACAGAGCCTTTGCAACGTCAGGTCCCTTAGACCTCCTGCAAAGTAGAACCTTAGCTAAGTCGATTCCTCGGACTCTCTGTTAAGAAGAGCCTTAGCTACGTCTGTCCCTCAGACCTCCTGCTTAGTGTTAAACTGAGCCCTAGCAACGTCGGGTCCCTTGGACCTTCTGCAAAGCTGATCTTTAGCTACGTCGAGTCCTCGAACTCTCTACTAAGAAGAGCTTTAGCTACGTCGGGTCCCTCAGACCTCCTGCTAATTGTTAAACAGAGCCTTAGCTACGTCGGGTCCCTTAGACAGCCTGCTAAGAAGATCCTTAGTTGCGTTGAGTCCTCGGACTCTCTGCCAATAACAGCCTTTGCTACGTCTGGTCCCTCAGACCTCCTGCTACGTGTTAAACAGAGGCTTAGCTACGTAGAGTCCCTTAGACCACCTGCAAAGTAGATCCTTAGCAGTGTCAAGTCCTTGGAGTCTCTGCTACGAAGTGCCTTTGCCACGTCGGGTCTCTTAGACCTCCTGCAAAGCAGA
This sequence comes from Lithocarpus polystachyus, assembly GCA_033629205.1. Classification (NCBI taxonomy): domain Eukaryota; kingdom Viridiplantae; phylum Streptophyta; class Magnoliopsida; order Fagales; family Fagaceae; genus Lithocarpus; species Lithocarpus polystachyus. Next base: position 27,620,020 of record CM066167.1, on the reverse strand, counting down.
TCCTTAGCCACTTCGAGTCCTCGGACTCTCTGCTAAGAAGTGCCAAAGCTACGTCGGGTCCCTCAGACCTCGGACTCTCTGCTAAGAAGAGCCTTAGCTACGTCGGCTCCTTCAGACCTCTTGCTACTCATATCCTTAGCTACGTCGAGTCCCTCAGACCTCCTGCAAAGTGTTAAACAGAGCCTAAGCTACGTCGTGTCCCTCAGACCGCCTACTAAGCAGATCCTTAGCTGCGTCGAATCCTCAGACTCTCTGCTAAGAATAGCCTTAGCTACGTCGGGTCCCTTGGACCTCTTGCAAAGAACATCTTTAGCTACGTCGAGTCCGCGGAGTCTCTGCTAAGAAGGGCCCTAGCTACGTCGGGTTCCTTCGACCTCCTGCAAAGCAGATACTTAGCTATGTAGAGTCCTCGAACACTTTGTTAAGAAGATCCTTAGCTTTGTCGGGTCCCTCAGACCTCCTACTAAGTATTTAGCAGTGCCTTAGCTACGTCGGGAACCTTAGACCTCCTACAAAGAAGATCCTTAGCTACGTCGTGTCCTCGAACTCTCTACTGAGTAGAGCCTTGGCTACGTTGGGTCCCTTAGACCGCCTGCAAAGTGAATCCTTAGTTGCGTCGAGTCCTCGAACTCTCTGCTAAGAAGAGCGTTAGCTTTGTTGGGTCCCTCAGACCTCCTACTTAGCCGATCTTTAGCTACGTCGAGCCCTTGGAATCTCTGCTAAAAAGAGCCTTAGCTACGTCGGGTCCCTCAGACCTCCTGGTAAGTGTTAAACAGAGCATTAGCTACGTCGGGTCCATCAGACTACCTGCTGAGCAGATCCTTAGCTGCGTCGAGTCCTCAAACTCTCTGCTAAGAAGAGCCTTAGCTTTATCGGGTCCCTCAGACCTCCTACTAAGCCAATCTTTAGCTACGTCGAGCCCTCGCACTCTCTGCTAAGAAGAGCCTTAACTACGTCGGGTCCCTCAGACCTCCTGCCAAATGTTAAACAGAGCCTCGGTTACGTCGGGTCCCTCAGACCACCAGCTACGCAGATCCTTAGCTGCGTCGAGTCCTCGGAATCTCTGTTAAAAAGAGCCTTTGCTACGTCGGGTCCCTCAGACCTCCTACTAAGTGTTAAACAGTGCGTTAGCTACGTCGGGTCCCTTAGACCACCTGCAAAGTAGATCCTTAGCTACGTCGTGTCCTCGTACTCTCTGGAAAGAAGAGCCTTAGCTACGTTGGGTTCCTCAGACCTCTTGCTTAGCCGATCCTTAGCCACGTCAAGTCTTCGGGCCCTCTGCTAAGTAGAGCCTTAGCTACGTCGGGTCCCTCAGACGTCTTGTTAATTGTTAAACAGAGCCTTAACTACGTCGGGTCCCGTAGACATCTTCCAAAGCAGATCCTTAGCAATGTCGAGTCCTCGGGCTCTCTACTAAGAAGGGCCTTAGCTACGTCGAGTCACTCAAACCCCTTGCTAAGAAGAGCCATAGCTACATCGGGTCCCTCAGACCTCCTATTAAGTGTTAAACAGAGCCACAGCTACATCGTGAACCTTAGACCTCCTACAAAGCAGATCCTTAGCTACATTGAGACCTCGGACTCTCTGCTAAGAAGAGCCTTAGCTACGTCGGGTCCCTAAGACCTCCCGCAAATCTGATCCTTAGCTACGTCGAGTCCTCAGACTCTCTACTAAGAGGATTCTAAGCTACGTCGGGTCCCTCAGACCCTCTACTAAGCGTTAAACATGGCCTTCGCTTCATCGGATCCCTTAGACTGCCTGCTCAGTGTTAAACTGACCCTTAGCTACGTCGGGTCCCTCAGACCTCCTGCTAATCTGATCCTTAGCTACGTCGAGTCCTCGGACTCTCTGCTAAGATGAGCCTCAGCAACATCGAGTCCGTCAGATCTCCTGCTAGGTGTTAAACAGAGCCTTAGCTACGTCGGGTCCCTTAGACCACCAGCGAAGCAGATCTTTAGCTACGTCGAGTCCTCAGACCCTTTGCTAAGAAGAGCCTACGTCGGGCCCCTCAGAGCTCCTGCAAAGTGTTAAACAAGGGCTTAGCTACGTCGTGTCCCTTAGACCTCATGCAAAGCAGATCTTTAGCAATGTCGAGTCCTCGGCCAATCTGCTAAGAAGAGCCTTAGCTACATCGGGTCCCTCAGGCCTCCTGCTAAGGTTTAAACAGATCCTTAGCTATGTCGAGTCCTCGAACTGTCTACTGAGAAGAGCCTCAGCTACGTCGGGGCCCTCAGACCTCCTGCTAAGTGTTAAACAGAGCCTTAGATACATTGGGTCCCTCAGACCTCCTGCTAAACAGATCCTTCGCTGGGTTGAGTCCTCGGAATCTTTACTAAGAAGAGCCTTAGCAAAGTCGAGGCCCTCAGACCACCTACTAAAACGATTCTTAGCTACGTCGGGTCATCGGACTCTCTGCTAAGAAGAGCTTTAACTACGTCGGGTCACTCAGACCTTCTGCTAATTGTTAAACAGAGCCCAGCAACGTCGGGTCCCTCAAACCGCCTGCTAAGTGTTAAACAGAGCGTCAGCTACATCGGGTCCCTTAGACCTTCTGCAAAGCAGATCCTTTGCTACGTCGAGTCCTCGGTCCTCGTTCAAAGTGTTAAACAGAGCCTTAGCTACGTCTGTCCTTAAGGCCACATCCTAAATAGATCCTTAGCTACGTCGAGTTTTCAAACTCTCTGCTAAAAAGAGCCTTACCTACGTCGGGTCCCTCAGTCCTCCTGTTAATTGTTAAACAGAGCCTTAGCTACATCGGGTCCCATAGACCCCTGCAAATTAGATCCTTAGCTAAGTTGAGTCCTTGGACTCTCAACTAAGAAGATCCTTAGCTACGTCGGGTCCCTCAGACCACCTGCTAAGCAGATCCTTAGCTGCGATGAGTCCTCGAACTCTCTGCTAGGAGGAGCCTTAGCTACGCCGGGTCCATAAGACCTCCTGCAAAGTGTTAAACAGAGCCTTAGCTACGTCGGGTCCCTCAGACCTACCGCTAAGTGTTAAACAGAGCCTTAGCAACGTCGGGTCCCACAGAACTCCTGCTAAGCAGATCCTTAGCCACGTCGAGTCCTCGAACTCTCTGCTTAGAAGTGCCTTAGCTACATTGGGTCCCTAAGGCCTCCTGCTAAGTGTTAAACCGAGCCTTAGATACGTCGGGTCCTTGAGACCTCCTTCAAAGCAGATCCTTAGATTCGTCGAGTCCTCAAACTCTCTACGAAGAAGAGCTTTAGCTATGTCGGGTCCTTCAGACTTTCTACTAAGTGTTAAATAGGGCTTTAGCAATGTCAGGTCCCTCAGACCTCCTCTTAAATAGATCCTTTGCTGGATCGAGTCCTCGTACTTTCCGCTAAGAAGAGCCTTAGCTACGTCGGGTCCCTCAGACCTCCTGCTAATCCGATCCTTACCTACGTCGACTCCTCGGACTCTCTGCTAAGAAGAGCCTTAGCAACGTCGGGTCCCTCAGACCTCTTGCTAAGTGTTAAACAGAGCCTCATGTACTTCGGGAACCTTAGACCTCCAACAAAGCAGATCCTTAGCTACTTCGAGACCTCGGACTCTCTGCTAAGAAGAGATTTAGCTATGTCGGGTCCCTCAGACCTCCTGCTAAGTATTAAACAGAGCCTTAGCTACGTCGGGTCCTTCAGACCTCCTGCTTAGTGTTGAACAAACCTCCTGCTAAGCGTTAAACAGAGCTTTAGCTACGTCGGGTCCCTCAGACCTACTGCTTAGTGTTAAACAGAGCCTGAGCTATGTTGGGTCCCTCAAATCGCCTGCTAAGCAGATCCTTAGCTGCGTCGAGTCCTCGGACTCTCTGTTAAGAAGAGCCTTAGCTACATCGGGTCCCTTAGTCCTCTTGCTAAGAAGAGCCTTAGCTACGTCGATTCCCTTAGACCTCCTGCTTACTGTTGAACAGAGCCATAGCTACGTCGGGTCCCTTAGACCTCCTGCAAAGTAGATCCTTAGCTACGTTGAGTCCTCAGACTCTCTGCTTAGAAGAGCCTTCGCTACGTCGGGCCCCTCAGACCTCCTACTATGTGTTAAACAGAGCCTTAGCCGTGTCGGGTCCCTTTGACCTCTTGCAAAGTCGATCCTTAGCAACGTCGAGGCCCTCAGACCTCCTGCTAAGTGTTAAACAGAGCCTTTGCAACGTCAGGTCCCTCAGACCTCCTGCTAAACTGATCGTTAGCTGCGTCGAGTCCTCGAACTCTTTGCTAAGAAGAGCCTTAGCTACATCGGGTCCCTCTGACCTCATGCAAAGTGTTAAACAGAGCCTTAGCTACGTCGGGTCCCTTAGACCTCCCGCAAAGTAGAACCTTAGCTAAGTCGATTCCTCCGACTCTCTGCTAAGAAGAGCCTTAGCTACGTCGGGTCCCTCAGACCGACTGCTATGTGTTAAACAGTGCCTTACCTACGTCGGGTCCCTCAGACCAACTGCTAAGCCGATCCTTAGTAACGTCGACTCCTCGGACTCTCTGCTAAGAAGAGCCTAAGCTACGTCGGGACCCTTAGACCTCTTGCAAAGCAGATCCTTAGCTGCGTCGAGTCCTCAGACTCTCTGCTAAGAAGAGCCATAGCTACGTCGGGTCCCTCAGACCTCCTGCTCAGTGGTAAACTAGCTTCGTCAGGTCCCTCAGACTTCCTGCTAATCGGATCCTTAGCTTCGTCGAGTCCTCGGACTCTCTGCTAAAAAAACCCTGAGCAACGTCAGGTCCCTTAGACCTCATACTAAGTCTTAAACAGAGCCTTAGCTACGTCGGGAACCTTAGATGATGAGAATCAACAAGCTTTCAAGGATCCATTGCAAGTTCCAGTTGGGCCTATTACTAGAGCAAGATCCAAGAAGATCAAAGAAGCACTTAATGGGCTGATTCAAGAGATTTGGGCTGACTCTATCGCAGGACATTCCAAGTGGGGCCCAAAGGAAGATAAAGGCATAATAAATTTAATCCAAGCTATTGAGGGCTGATCAGACTTAATTGGGCGCTATTTATGGCATGGAATTATGGCTGATTGACTTTCCAGCTCTAAATCAGTTAATAGATACTTTTCCTAATTTAGATCTTCTAATTTTGGACCAGATCTTCCTTAATTTTAGGCTTTTATTATTTAGAACGTTTTTTAGGGTTTTTCCTATTTTGGATCTGCTATTTTCAGACCAAATCAGTTTTTAATTAGGGTTTTATTATTTAGTACGTTTTTTAGGTTTTCTACATTCAGCCATGCCTTATAAATAGCATGCACTCATTGTAATAGAAGGGATTATTGAATAAAAATCAGAAAAGGTGAGGCTTTGCTCTTCTCTTTGGTTCTTCAAGAACTGTGAACTTATCAAGGATTCTTCCTTGTGGCGTTCAAACTTATACCTTTGGTTCGTGATTCCTTTATATAATCATTGGGTCAAGGTCCGTCACTTATACCTTTGGTTCGCGTTTCTCTTATAAACGTTGGGTCAGGGTTTCTATCAAAAATCTAAATTTTAGCTTTCTTGGGCAATATTCCAATATTGTTTGTTGGGTCTCAAAGCGAGTCCGTTGAGGTTCGCATCATTTGGTATCAGAGCCAGGTTCTAAAATCAGTTTTCTATCCTTTTTATCTTTTGTTTCCTGTTATCTTCCTATCTTGTTCCGTTTCTGTTTTTTGTTCTTCGTTCTTGTTTTGTGTCGTGCACTAGGTTAAAATTGTGCACTGAATTCCCAAAAAAAAAAAAAAAAAAACGCGAAAAAAAAAACTGCAGAAAGAAAAAAAAAAGTTAAAAAAAAGAGGACTGCAGAAAAAAAAAAAACGAAAAAAAAAAATTTGTTTTTAGTTTCAGTTCTCTCAGAGCAATTATATTGTTTTCTTTTGTCCTATTTTTCTTTGATTTGTGTTTCTGTCATACTTTCTAGCCGTTGGTATTTGTTTAAATACTACAAGTTGAATTTCTTGATCAAGTTTATTAGTTTATTGCAGAACTGAAAAGGGGAAGCTGCGAGTGGAAAAAGGCAAGAGAGTGTGAGACTAATATCGGGAAAAAGCCAATTTAAGAGTGAAACACGAGTGGGAGTGACATAATCTGAGTGCAAACACGTGAGGGAGTGTTGTGAGGAATTATTTCTAACCTTTCTTTGTAGTTTTTAAAATATGTCTTGCAGGGGCGAAACATCAAATAAGGAAGGAGGGGAGGAGTCATCTATCATGTTGCAGGCTATGCAACAACAATTTGAACGCATGAACGTTGTATTTAATGAGATTCGGGATCGGTTGGACAGGCAAGATACTGTTATTGCTAACTTGCGTGAAGAGCACCCCCAAAGAGGTCCTAATGCTAGAAGGCAAGAAAGGCATGCGTGCGTGTATGATTCTGATGACTACCATGAGGATGAGTTTGAAGATGAAGAGGATCAAGTTTCGTGGAACAATGAGGGCAGGTTTGCGCGAAGGGGTGAAAGGCGTGGTAGAGGATTCCGAAGAGATCCAAGATGGCAAGATGGGACTGACAGAAGCCTAGGAAACATAAAAATGAAGATACCATCATTCCAAGGTAAAAATGATCCAGAAGCGTACTTGGAGTGGGAGAAGAAGGTGGAGTTCATCTTTGGGTGCCACAATTACTCCGGGGAGAAAAAGGTAAAACTAGCTGTGATTGAGTTTACTGACTATGCTATTATATGGTGGGATCAACTTGTGATGAACAGAAGGAGAAACCATGAGAGGCCTATTGAGACGTGGGAGCAAATGAAGGCCACCATGAGGAGGCGATTTATCCCTAGTCACTACTATAGGGACTTGTATAAAAAATTACAGAGTCTTACTCAAGGCTATAGAAGCATGGATGACTACCACAAGGAGATGGAGATTGCCATGATTCGAGCTAATGTAGAGGAGGATAGAGAAGCTACCATGGCAAGGTTTCTGAATGGGCTGAATCGGGACATTGCCAATGTGGTGGAGTTGCAGCACTACGTGGAGTTGGAGGACATGGTGCATATGGCAATAAAGGTGGAACGACAGCTCAAAAGGAAAGGAACTCGGTCATTTCAAAATCCGAGCTCCTCTGCTTCATGGAGATCAAATGGGAGGAAAGATGAAGGGGCTGTTTTCAAGTCCAAAACCGAACCACCAAAAAGGAGAGATGAAGGTCCCAGTGTCAACAGAGGTAAAAATGAATCCCAAACTCGTAATCGTGATATTAAGTGTTTTCGTTGTTTGGGAGGAGGTCATATTGCTTCATAGTGCCCAAATAAGAGGACCATGATTACACGTATTGATGGAGAGGTGGAAACTGAAAGTGAGGGAGATGATGACCTGATTCCATCACTTGAGGATGCTTGTGACGATGATGTGGAGTATCCAGTGGAGGGTGAGGCACTTGTGGCTAGGCGTGCTTTAAGTGCCCAAGTCAAAGAGGATGATATGGAACAACAAAGGGAGAACATTTTTCATACTAGATGCCACGTCAACAGCAAGGTATGTAGTATGATTATTGATAGGGGGAGCTGTACTAATGTGGCTAGTACTACTTTAGTTGAAAAATTGAATCTACC
>CM066167.1:27512500-27607500 GCA_033629205.1 Lithocarpus polystachyus | reverse complement strand
AGACCCTCTACTAAGCGTTAAACATGGCCTTCGCTACGTCGGGTCCTTCAGACCGACTGCTTAGTGTTAAACTGACCTTTAGCTACGTCGGGTCCCTCAGACCTCCTGCTAATCCGATCCTTAGCTACGTCGAGTCCTCGGCTCTCTGCTAAGAAGAGCCTCAGCAACATCGAGTCCCTCAGACCTCTTGCTAGGTGTTAAACAGATCCTTAGCTACGTCGTGTCCCTTAGACCTCTTACGAAGCAGATCTTTAGCTACGTTGAGTCCTCGGACCCTTTGTTAAGAAGAGCCTTAGTTACGTCGGGTCCCTCAGACCGGCTGCTAAGCAGATCCTTAGCTACATCGGGTCCTTCAAACCTCCTTCTAAGTGTTAAACAGAGCCCTGGCTACACAGGTCCCTCAGACCACCTGCTATGCATATCCTTAGTTGCATCGAGTCCTCGAACCTCCTGCGTCGACGTAGCACAGGATCTACTTAGAAGAGCATTCGCTACGTCGGGTCTCTCAGACCTCCTGCTAAGGTTTACACAGAGCCTTAGCAACGTCGGGTCCCTTAGAACTCCTGCAAAGCAGATCCTTAGCTACGTCTAGTCCTCGAACTCTCTGCTAAGAAGAGCCTCAGCTACGACGGGGCCCTCAGACCTCCTGCTAAGTGTTAAACTGAGCCTTAGATACGTTGGGTCCCTCTGACCTCCTGCTAAACACATCCTTCGCTGGATTGAGTCCTCAAACTCTCTGCTAAGAAGAGCCTTAGCTAAGTCGGGTCCCTCATACCACATACTAAGCCGATTCTTAGCTACGTCGAGTCATCGGACTCTCTGCTGAGAAAGGCCTTAACTACGTCGGGTCACTCAGACCTCCTGCTAATTGTTAAACAGAGCCCAGCAACGTCGGGTCCATCAAACCGCCTGCTAAGTGTTAAACTGAGCATTAGCTATGTCGGGTCCCTTAAAGATCAATTTAACATTCTTAAATTCATATTTAAACAACATCATAACATCAATATCAGTTTTTATCAAATCATAGTTTCAACAACCATGCAGAAAATTAAATGAATAATTCTCTATCAACTTGAAACTATAATCTCTAATTCTAAAACGAACAAAACATGTTATACATATTCGAAATGAAGACCGCTCTGATACCAATGTTGGGAAATCATCATGTTTGCATCGCATACAAAACATACGCAGCGGAAAAATAAACGGATCTACTTCATTCGCAATCGATAACATGCACTATGTAAGTTTCAGAATATAAGAACAAGAGAGTGTACCTTGATGCGGTGAATTTCAAAACCGAATGAAGAAGTACTCGGGAATACTTTCAATCTTCACTCCAATTCCACTCGATGCCCAAGATGTGTGGTCTCTCAATCAGTTCTATGTTTCTAGAGAGAAATTGAAAGAGTGTCTCTCTTCCTTATTTTATTACCATTATTATTATTATATCACATACAAACCATTTTTCTATATAAAATTCTGTATGTTTCTCTCCACATAACTGATTATCTAATTGGGCTAGCCTTTTGGGCCTTCCCAATTGGGCTTTAGTGTGTGGCTTGGAGTGGGACCAAAAGGGAACAAATAAGACACTAGCTCCAATGGGCCTTGGGCTTTTCTGTCATCTCTTGACAAGTCCAAAGTTACCATTAATTATATTTAATACCACTATATAAATATAATTGCACTCTAGGCCTCATTAATAAATTATATCCCAAGACTTTATTATACATGTAACCCCTTCATAAAATATTCGTAGTAATACAAAGTCATGAAAATAGACTGCCACTTTGTAAATTACTACATCTTAATCCTTGAGTAACCGGTTTAATCCTTTTTAAGTTATTCATCATATATTTATGAAATCCAATTTCATAAATATATACTTTAGTCTTACTAAAGTGGTTAGGCCTAACTCTCTGAATAACTGTACCCATTAAACTTATCTCAAGGGAATATTTTATATCTCCGTTAAGAGACTATGAATGCCATCTTGAGAATATATGTTCCATCAACACTAAATGTGGCTGCCCAACATACTGAGGTTTTGACCATTACTTTAGATCTCACTCCTAATATATCAAAGCAACCTACATTTTACGATCAGGTCCATTATTCTCTCAGGATTAAGAGTTCATGTGAATACAAGTCGTGAGATTTATTATTCAATTGACAGTCGTTAGGAGAATAATAAATCTCACAGCGGTCCAGTTCAATATGTCTTAACTCTTAAAACATATCAACATATTAACTAGAAGTCACCACTTCCATGATCAAGACAAATCATCGTAGCTAATATGTTATAGTCTTCGCAGATGAAATGCCCAATTTCATCACCGACTACGAACCAAAATTCTGAGTTTACAAAGAACTTGTGATCTATATCTTCTGTGACTAAATCACATAAATCACATACTATGCATCTCATGGACTATTTGATAATGTCCGTATATTCATGTTACCATTATTCTAGATAAGAATAAAACAACTTTATTAAACACAATATTAAGTCATACATCATTTCTCAAATAATGTCATACATAATATTATACATAGCATCATACAATAGGATTTAAGGGCACATATCCTAACAACTCAGACCTCCTGCTAAGTGTTAAACAGAGCCTCAGCTACGTCGGAAACCTAAGACCTCCTACAAAGCAGATCCTTAGCAACGTCGAGACCTCGGACTCTCTGCTAAGAACAGCCTTAGCTTAGTCGGGTCCCTCAGACCTCCTGCTAATCCGATCCTTAGCTATATCAAGTCCTCGGACTTTCTGCTAAGAAGAGCCTTAGCTATGTCGGGTCCCTCAGACCCCCTGCTAAGTGTTAAACAGAGCCTTAGCTACGTCTGGTCCCTCAGACCGCCTGCTAAGTAGTTCCTTAGCCTGTCGAGTCCTCGAACTCTCTGCTAAGAAGAGCCTTAGCTACGTCGGGTATCTCAAACCTCCTACTAAGCCGATCCTTAGCTACGTCGGGTCCTGCAGACCTCCTGCTAAACAGATCCTAAGCTGTGTCGAATCCTTGGACTCTCTGCTAAGAAGAGCCTTAGCTACGTCGAGGCCCTCAGACCACCTGCTATGTGTTAAACAGAGCCTTTGCTACGTCGGGTCCCTCAGACCTCCTGCAAAACAGATCCTTAGCTGCGTCGAATCCTCGGACTCTCTGCTAAGAAGAGCCTTAGCTACATAGAGTCCCTCAGACCTCCTGCAAACTGTTAAACAGAGCCTTAGCTACGTCGGGTCACTTAGACCTTCTGCAAAGCTGATCCTTAGCTACGTTAAGTCCTTGAACTCTCTATTAAGAAAAGTTTTAGCTACGTCAGGTCCTTCAGACCTCCTGCTAGGTGTTAATTAGAGCCCAAGCTATGTCTGGTCCCTCAGACCTCCTCCTAAACAGATCCTTAGCTGCGTCGAGTCCTCGAACTCTCTGCTAAGAAGAGCCTTAGCTACGTCGGGTCACTCAGACCTCATGCTAAGTTGATCCTTAGCTACATCGAGTCTTCAGACTCTCTGCTAAGAAGAGCCTTAGCTACGTCAAGTCCCTCAGACCTCCTGCTAAGTGTTGAACTGAGCCTTAGCTACGTCGGGTCCCTAACCTCCTGCTAAGTGTTAAACAGAGCCCTAGCTACGTCGGGTCCCTCAGACCTACTGCTTAGTGTTAAACAGAGCGTTAGCTATGTTGGGTCCCTCAGACCGCCTGCTAAGCAGATCCTTAGGCGCGTCGAGTCCACGACCCACTGTTAAGAAGAGCCTTAGCTACGTCGAGTCCCTCAGACCTCTTGCTAAGTGTTGAACAGAGCCTTAGCTACGTCGGGCCCCTCAGACCTCCTGCTAAGTGTTAGATAAAGCCCTAGCTACGTCGGGTCCCTCAGACCTACTGCTTGGTGTTAAACAGAGCGTTAGCTATGTTGGGTCCCTCAGACCGCCTGCTAAGTAGATCCTTAGCCGCGTTGAGTCCTCGACCCTCTGTTAAGAAGAGCCTTAGCTACGTCGAGTCCCTCAGACCTCTTGCTAAGCCGATCCTTAGCAACATCAAGTCCACAAACTCTCTGCTAAGAAGAGCCTTAGCTACGTCGAGTCCCTCAGACCTCCTGCTAAGTGTTGAACAGAGCCTTAGCTACGTCGAGTCCTTTTAACCTCCTGCAAAGTAGATCCTTAGCTACGTCGAGTCCTCGGTGTCTCTGGTTAGAAGAGCCTTCGCAACGTCGTGTCCCTCAGACCTCCTGCTAAGTGTTAAACAGAGCCTTAGCTGTGTCGGGTCCCTTAGGCCTCCTGCAAAGCAGATCCTTAGCAACGTCGAGTCCTCGAACTTTATGCTAAGAAGAGCCTTAGCTACGTCGGGGCCCTCATAACTCCTACTAAGTGTTAAACAGAGCCTTCGCTACGTCGGGTCCCTCAGACCTCCTACTAAACAGATCCTTAGCAGCGTTGAATCCTCAGACTCTCTGCTAAGAAGAGCCTTTGCTACATCGGGTCCCTCAGACCTCCTACTAATTGTTAAACAGAGCCTTTGCTACGTCGGGTCCTCGAACTCTCTGCTAAGAAGAGCCTTAGCTATGTCGGGTCACTCAGACCTCATGCTAAGTCGATCCTTAGCTACATCGAGTCTTCAGACTCTCTGCTAAGAAGAGCCTTAGCTACGTCAAGTCCCTCAGACCTCCTGCAAATACGATCCTTAGCTACGTCGAGACCTCGGACTCTCTACTAAGAAGAGCCTTAGCTACGTCGGGTCCCTTAGACCCCCTGCTAAGTGTTAAACAGAGCCTTAGCTACGTCGGGTCCCTTAGACCCCCTGCTAAGTGTTAAACAGAGCCTTAGCTACGTCGGGTCCCTCAGATCGCCTGCTAAGTAGATCCTTAGCGGGTCGAGTCCTCGAACTCTCTGCTAAGAAGGGCCGTAGCTACGTCTGGTCCCTCAGACCTCCTACTAAGCCGATCCTTAGCTACGTCGAGTCCTCGAACTCTCTGCTAAGAAGAGCCTTAGCTACGTCGTGTCCCTTAGACCTTCTGCAAAGCAGATTCTTAGCTGCGTCGAGTCCTCAGACTCTCTGCTAAGAAGAGCCTTATCTACGTCGGATCCCTCAGACCTCCTCCAAATCCGATCCTTAGCTACGTCGAGACCTCGGACTCTCTACTAAGAAGAGCCTTAGCTACGTCGGGTCCCTTAGACCCCCTGCTAAGTGTTAAACAGAGCCTTAGCAACGTCGGGTCCCTCAGATCGCCTACTAAGTAGATCCTTAGCGGGTCGAGTCCTCGAACTCTTTGCTAAGAAGGGCCTTAGCTACGTCTGGTCCCTCAGACCTCCTACTAAGCCGACCTTAGCTACGTCGAGTCCTCGAACTTTCTGCTAAGAAGAGCCTTAGCTACGTCGGGTCCTTTAGACCTTCTGCAAAGCAGATTCTTAGCTGCGTCGAGTCCTCGGACTCTCTGCTAAGAAGAGCCCTATCTACGTCGGGTCCCTCAGACCTCCTGCTAAGTGTTAAACAGAGCCGTATCTACGTTGGGAACCTGAGCCATCCTACAAAGCAGATCCTTAACTACGTCGAGACCTCGGACTCCCTGCTTAGAACAGCCTTAGCTACGTCGGGTCCCTCAGACCTCCTGCTAATTATTAAACAAAGCCTTAGCTACGTCGGGCCCCCCAAACCTGTTAAACAGAGCCTTAGCAACGTCGGGTCCCTCAAACCTACTGCTTAGTGTTAAACAGAGCCTTAGCTATGTTGGGTCCCTCAGACCGCCTGCTAAGCAGATTCTTAGCTGCGTCGAGTCCTCGGACTCTCTGCTAAGAACAGCCTTAGCTACATCAGGTCACTTAGACCTCATGCTAAGTCGATCCTTAGCTACATCAAGTCTTCAGACTCTCTGCTAAGAAGAGCCTTAGCTACCTCGAGTCCCTCAGACCTCCTGCTAAGTGTTGAACAGAGCCTTAGCTATGTCAGGTCCCCTAAACCTCTTGAAATGCAGATCCTTAGCTACGTCGAGACCATGGAATCTCTGCTTAGAAGAGCCTTCGCTACTTCGGGTCCCTCAGACCTCCAGCTAAGTGTTAAACAGAGAATTAGCTACATCAGGTCCCTTAGGCCTCCTACAAAGCAGATCCTTAGCAACGTCGAGTCCTTGAACTCTCTACGAAGTAGAGCCTTAGCTCGTCCGGGCCCTCAGACCTCCTGCTATGTGTTAAACAGTGCCTTTGCTACGTCGGGTCCCTCGGGCCTCCAACTAAACAGATCCTTAGCTGCGTTGAGTCCTCGAACTCTCTGCTAAGAAAAATCTTAGCTACGTCGGGTCCTTCAGACCTCATACTAAGTGTAAAACAGAGCCTTAGCTACGTTGGGTCCCTTAGACTTCCTGCATAGCAGATCCTTCGCTATGTCGAGTCCTCGGACTTTCTGTATAGAATAGCCTTCACTACGTCAGGTCCCTTTAGACCTTCTGCTAAGTGTTAAACTGAACCTTAGCTATGTCGGGCCCCTCAGTTCTTCTCCAACGCAGATCCTTAACTATGTCGAGTCCTCGAACTCTCTACTAAGAAGAGCTTTAACTACGTCGGGTCCCTCAGACCTCCAGCTTAATGTTAAACAATGCCTTAGCAACGTCGGGTCCCATAGACCTCTTGCTAATAAGTTCCCTAGCCACGACGAGTCCTCGGACTCTCTGCTTAGAATTGCCTTAGCTACATCAGGTCCCTCAGACCTCCTACTAAGCCGATCCTAAGCTACGTCGAGTCTTTGGACTCTCTGCTAAGAAGAGCCTTAACTACGTTAGGTCCCTCAGATTACCTGCTAAGCAGGTCCTTAACTGCGTTGAGTCCTCAGACTCTTTGCTAAGAAGAGCCTTAGCTACGTCGGGTCCCTTAGACCTCCAGCAAAGCACATCCTTAGCTACTTCGAGTCCTCGGACTCTCTGCTAAGAAGAGCCTTAACTACGTCAGGTCCCTCAGACCTCTAGCTAATTGTTAAAAAAAGCCTAAGAAACGTCGGGTCCCTCAGACTACCTGCTAAGCAGGTCCTTAACTACGTCAAGCCCTTAGACTCTTTGCTAAGAAGAGCCTTAGCTACGTCGGGTCCCTTAGACCTCCTGCAAAGCAGATCTTTTGCTACGTCGAGTCCTCGGACTCTCTACTAAGAAGAGCCTTAGCTACGTTGAGTCCCTCAAACCTCCTGCTAAGTCTTAAACAAAGCCTTAGCTACGTCGGGTTTCTTAGACCGCCTGCTAATTTGATCCTTGGCTATGTCGAGTCCTCGGACTCTCTGCTAAGAAGAGCCTTAGCTACGTCTGGTCCCTTAGACCTCTTACTAAATGTTAAACAGAGCCTTAGCTATGTCGGGAACCTTAGACCTCTTACAAAGTAGATCCTTAGCTACGTCGAGTCCTTGGACTCTCTGCTAAGAAGAGCCTTAGCTACGTCGGGTCCCTTAGACCCCCTGCTAAGTGTTAAATAGAGCCTTAGCTACGTCGGGTCCTTCAGACTGCCTGCTAAATAGATCCTTAGCTGGTCGAGTCGTCGAACTCTCTGCTAAGAAGAGCCTTAGCTACGTCTGGTCCCTCAGACCTCCAACTAGGCCAATCTTTAGCTACGTCAAGACCTCGGACTCTCTGCTAAGAAGAGCCTTAGCTACGTCGGGTCCTTCAGACCTCGTGCTAATCCGATCCTTAGCTACGTCGAGTCCTCGGACTCTTCGCTAAGCCTTAGCTACGTCTGGTCCCTCAGACCGCCTGATAAGTGTTAAACAAACCTCCTGCTAAGAGTTAAACAGAGCCTTAGCTATGTCGGGTCCCTCAGACCTATTGCTTAGTGTTAAACAGAGCCTTAGCTATGTTGGGTCCCTCAGAGCTCCTGCTAAGCCAATCCTTAGCTACATCGAGTCCTCAGACTCTCTGCTAAGAAGAGCCATAGCTACGTCGAGTCCCTCAAACCTCCTGGTAATTATTAAACAGAGCCTTAGGTACGTCGGGTCTCTCAGACCTCCTGCTAAGTGTTAAATAGGGCCTTAGCAATGTCGGGTCCTTCAGACCTCCTCTTAAACAGATCCTTAGCTGGATCGAGTCCTCGTACTCTCTGCTAAGAAGAGCCTTAGCTACGTTGGGTCCCTCAGACCTTTTGCTAATCCGATCCTTAGCTACGTCGAGTCCTTGGACTCTCTGCTAAGAAGAGCCATAGCAACGTCGGGTCCCTCAGACCTCTTGCTAAGTTTTACACAGAGCCTCATCCACTTTGGGAACCTTAGACCTCCAACAAAGCAGATCCTTAGCTACGACGAGACCTCGGACGCTCCGCTAAGAGGAGATTTAGCTATGTTGGGTCCCTCAGACCTCCTGCTAAGTATTAAACAGAGCCTTAGCTACGTCAGGTCCTTCAGACCTCCTGCTAAGTGTTAAACAAACCTCCTGCTAAGCGTTAAATAGAGCTTTAGCTACGTCGGGTCCCTCAGACCTACTGCTATGCAGATCCTTAGTTGCGACGAGTCCTTGGACTCTCTGTTAAGAAGAGCCTTAGCTACGTCGAGTCCCTTAGACCTGATGCTAAGCCGATCCTTAGCAACATCGAGTCTTCAGGATCTCTGCTAAGAAGATCCTTAGCTATGTCGAGTCCCTCAGACCTCCTGCTAAGTGTTGAACAGAGCCTTAGCTACGTCGGGTCCCTTAGACCTCCTGCAAAGCAGATCCTTAGCTACGTCAAGTCCTCGGACTCTCTGCTTCGTAAATCCTTCGCTACGTCGGGTCCCTCTGACCTCCTGCTAAGTGTTAAACAGAGCCGTAGCTGCGTCGGGACCCATAGCCTCTTGCAAAGCAGATCCTTAGCAACGTCGAGTCCTCGAATTCTATGCTAAGAAGAGGGTTAGCAACGTCGAGGCCCTCAGACCTCCTGCTAAATGTTAAAAAATGCCTTTGCAACGTCAGGTCCCTTAGACCTCCTGTTAAACAGATCGTTAGCTGCGTCAAGTCCTTGGACTCTCTACTAAGAAGAGCTTTAGGTACATCGGGTCCTCAGACCTCCTGATAAGTCTTAAACAGAGCCTTAGCTACGTCGGGTCCCTCAGATCGACTGCTAAGTAGATCCTTAGCTGCGTCGAGTCCTCGAACTCTCTGCTAAGAAGAGCCTTAGCAACGTCGGGTCCTCCAAACCTCTTACTAAGCCAATCTTTAGCGACGTCGAGTCCTCGGACTCACTGCAAAGAAGAGCCTTAGCAACGTCGGGTTCCTCAGACCTCCTGGTAATTATTAAACAGAGCCTTAGGTACGTCGGGTCCCTCAGACCGCCTGCTAATCAGATCCTTAGCTACGTCGAGACATCGGACTCTCTGCTAAGAAGAGCCTTAGCTACGTCGGGTCCCTCAAACCTCCTGCTAATCCGATCCTTAACTACGTCTAGTCCACAGACTCTCTGCTAAGAAGAGCCTTAGCTACGTCGGGTCCCTCAGACCCCCTTCTAAGTGTTAAGCAGAGCCTTAGCTACGTTGGGTCTCTCAGACCGCCTGCTACTTCGGGAACCTTAGACCTCCAACAAAGCAAATCCTTAGCTACGTCGAGACCTCGAACTCTCTACTAAGAAGATATTTAGCTACGTCGGGTCCCTCAGACCTCTTGCTAAGTATTAAACAGAACCTTAGCTACGTCGGGTCCTTCATACCTCCTGCTAAGTGTTAAACAAACCTCTTGCTAAGCGTTAAATAGAGCTTTAGCTACGTCAGGTCCCTCAGACCTACTGCTTAGTGTTAAACAGAGCCTTAGCTTTGTTGGGTCCCTCAGACCTCTTTCTAAGCAGATCCTTAGCTGCGTCGAGTTCTCGGACTCTCTGTTAAGTAGAGCCTTAGTTACGTCGGGTCCCTTAGACCTCCTACTAAGCTGATCCTTAGCTACATCGAGTTTTCAGACTCTCTGCTAAGAAGGGCGTTAGCTACGTCGAGTCCTTCAGACCTCCTGCTTACTGTTGAACAGAGCCACAACTACATCGGGTCCTTTAGACCTCTTGCAAAGTAGATCCTTAGCTACGTCGAGTCCTCGAACTCTTTGCTCAGAGGAGCCTTCGCTACGTCGGGTCCCTCCGACCTCCTGCTAAGTGTTAAACAGAGCCTTAGCTGTGTCGGGTCCCTTAGACCTCTTGCAAAGCCGATCCTTAGCAACGTCGAGTCCTCGAACTCTTTGCTAAGAAGAGCCTTCGCTACGTCGGGGCCCTCAGACCTCCTGCTAAGTGTTAAACAGAGCCTTTGCAATGTCAGGTCCCTTAGACCTCCTGTAATGTAGAACCTTAGCTAAGTCGATTCCTCGGACTCTCTGTTAAGAAGAGCCTTAGCTACGTCTGGTCCCTCAGACCTCCTGCTTAGTGTTAAACTGAGCCCTAGCAACGTCGGGTCCCTTGGACCTTCTGCAAAGCTGATCTTTAGCTACGTCGAGTCCTCGAACTCTCTACTAAGAAGAGCTTTAGCTACGTCGGGTCCCTCAGACCTCCTGCTAATTGTTAAACAGAGCCTTAGCTACGTCGGGTCCCTTAGACAGCCTGCTAAGAAGATCCTTAGTTGCGTTGAGTCCTCGGACTCTCTGCTAATAACAGCCTTTGCTATGTCTGGTCCCTTAGACCTCCTGCTACGTGTTAAACAGAGGCTTAGCTACGTAGAGTCCCTTAAACCACCTGCAAAGTAGATCCTTAGCAGCGTCAAGTCCTTGGACTCTCTGCTAAGAAGTGCCTTTGCCATGTCGGGTCCCTTAGATTTCCTGCAAAGCAGATCCTTAGCCACGCCGAGTCCTCGGACTCTCTGCTAAGAATTGCCTAAGCTACGTCGGGTCCCTCAGACCTCGGACTCTCTGCTAAGAAGAGCCTTAGCTACGTCGGCTCCTTCAGACCTCTTGCTACTCATATCCTTAGCTACGTCGAGTCCCTCAGACATCCTGCAAAGTGTTAAACAGAGCCTAAGCTACGTCGTGTCCCTCAGACCGCCTACTAAGCAGATCCTTAGAAGCGTCGAATCCTCGGACTCTCTGCTAAGAATAGCCTTAGCTACGTCGGGTCCCTTGGACCTCTTGCAAAGAAGATCTTTAGCTACGTCGAGTCCGCGGAGTCTCTACTAAGAAGGGCCTTAGCTATGTCGGGTTCCTTCGACCTCCTGCAAAGCAGATACTTAGCTATGTAGAGTCCTCGAACTCTTTGCTAAGAAGATCCTTAGCTTTGCCGGGTCCCTCAGATTTCCTACTAAGTATTTAGCAGTGCCTTAGCTACGTCGGGAACCTTAGACCTCCTACAAAGCAGATCCTTAGCTACGTCGAGTCCTCGGACTCTCTACTGAGTAGAGCCTTGGCTACATTAGGTCCCTCAGATCGCCTGCAAAGTAGATCCTTAGTTGCGTCGAGTCCTCGAACTCTCTGCTAAGAAGAGCGTTAGCTTTGTTGGGTCCCTCAGACCTCCTACTTAGCCGATCTTTCGCTACGTCGAGCCCTCGGAATCTCTGCTAAGAAGAGGCTTAGCTACGTCGGGTCCCTCAGACCTCCTGGTAAGTGTTAAACAGAGCATTAGCTACGTCATGTCCATCAGACTGCTTGCTGAGCGGATCCTTAGCTGCGTCGAGTCCTCGAACTCTCTGCTAAGAAGAGCCTTAGCTTCATCGGGTCCCTCAGACCTCCTACTAAGCCGATCTTTAGCTACGTCGAGCCCTCGGACTCTCTGCTAAGAAGAGCCTTAGCTACGTCGGGTCCCTCAGACCTCCTGCCAAATGTTAAATAGAGCCTCGGTTACGTCGATTCCCTCAGACCACCAGCTACACAGATCCTTAGCTGCGTCGAGTCCACGGACTCTCTGCTAAGAAGAGCCATTGCTACGTCGGGTCCCTCAGACCTCCTACTAAGTGTTAAATAGAGCGTTAGCTACGTCGGGTCCCTTAGACCACCTGCAAAGTAGATCTTTAGCTACATCGAGTCCTCGTACTCTCTGGAAAGAAGAGCCTTAGCTACGTCGGGTCCCTCAGACCTCTTGCTATGTGTTAAATAGAGCCTTAGCTATGTCGGGTCCCTTAGAACGCCTACTAAGCAGATCCTTAGCAGCGTCTAGTCCTCGGACTCTCTGCTAAGAAGTGCCTTAGCTACGTTGGGTCCCTCAGACCTCTTGCTTAGCCGATCCTTAGCCACGTCAAGTCCTCGGGCTCTCTTCTAAGAAGAGCCTTAGCTACGTCGGGTCCTTCAGACCTCCTCTAAATTGTTAAACAGAGCCTTAGAAGAGCCATAGCTACGTCGGGTCCCTCAGACCTCCTGCTCAGTGGTAAACTATCTTCGTCAGGTCCCTCAGACTTCCTGCTAATTGGATCCTTAGCTTCGTCGAGTCCTTGGACTCTCTGCTAAAAAAACCCTTAGCAACGTCAGGTCCCTTAGACCTCATACTAAGTCTTAAACAGAGCCTTAGTTACGTCGGGAACCTTAGAGCTCCTACAAAGCAGATCCTTAGCTGCGTCGAGACTTCGGACTCTCTGCTAAGAAGAGCCTTAGCTACGTCGGCTCCTTCAGACCTCCCGCTAATCATATCCTTAGCTACGTCGAGTCCCTCAGACCTCCTGCTAAGTGTTAAACAGAGCCTAAGCTACGTCGGGTCCCTCAGATCGCCTACTAAGCAAATCCTTAGCCGCATTGAATCCTTGGACTCTCTGCTAAGAATAGCCTTAGATATGTCGGGTCCCTTAAACCTTCTGCAAAGAAGATCTTCAGCTACATCGAGTCCACGAAGTCTCGGCTAAGAAGGGCCCTAGCTACGTCGGGTTCCTTAGACCTCCTGCAAAGCAGATACTTAACTATGTAGAGTCCTCGAACTCTTTGCTAAGATGATCCTTAGCTTTGTCGGGTCCCTCAGACCTCCTACTAAGTATTTAGCAGTGCTTTAGCTACGTCGGGAACCTTAGACCTCCTACAAAGCAGATCCTTAGCTACGTCGAGTCTGCGGACTCTCTACTAAGAAGAGCCTTGGCTACGTCGGGTCCTTCGGACCGCTTGCTAAGTAGATCCTCAGCTGCGTCGAGTCCTCGAACTCTCTGCTAAGAAGAGCCTTAGCTTTATCGGGTCCCTCAGACATCCTTCTTAGCCGAACTTTAGCTACGTTGAGCCCTCGGAATCTCTGCTAAGAAGAGCCTTAGCTACGTCGGGTCCCTCAGACCTCCTGGTAAGTGTTAAACAGAGCATTAGCAACGTCATGTCCATCAGACTGCCTGCTGAGCGGATCCTTAGCTGCGTCGAGTCCTCGAACTCTCTGCTAAGAAGAGCCTTAGCTTCATCGGGTCCCTCAGACCTCCTACTAAGCCGATCTTTAGCTACGTCGAGCCCTCGGACTCTCTGCTAAGAAGAGCCTTAGCTACGTCGGGTCCCTCAGACCTCCTGCCAAATGTTAAACAGAGCCTCGGTTACGTCGATTCCCTCAGACCACCAGCTACGCAGATCCTTAGCTATGTCGAGTCCTCGGACTCTCTGCTAAGAAGAGCCATTGCTACGTCGGGTCCCTCAGACCTCCTACTAAGTGTTAAATAGAGCGTTAGCTACGTCGGGTCCCTTAGACCACCTGCAAAGTAGATCTTTAGCTACGTCGAGTCCTCGTACTCTCTGGAAAGAAGAGCCTTGGCTACGTCGGGTCCCTCAGACCTCTTGCTATGTGTTAAATAGAGCCTTAGCTATGTCGGGTCCCTCTGACCTCCTGCTAAGTGTTAAACAGAGCCTTAGATACGTTAGGTCCCTCAGACCTACTGCAAATCTGATCCTTAGCTACGTCGAGTTCTCGGACTCTCTACTAAGAAGAGCCTAAGCTACGTCGGGTCCCTCAGACCCCCTACTAAGCGTTAAACATGGCCTTCACTATGTCGGGTCCTTTAGACCGCCTGTTTAGTGTTAAACTGACCCTTAGCTATGTCGGGTCCCTCAGACCTCCTGCTAATCCGATCCTTAGCTACGTCGAGTCCTCGAACTTTCTACTAAGAAAAGTTTTAGCTAGGTCTGGTCCCTCAGACCTCCTGCAAAGTGTTAAACAAAGCCTTAGGAATGTCGGGTCCTTCAGACCTCCTCTTAAACAGATCCTTAGCTGGATCGAGTCCTCGCACTCTCTGCTAGGAAGAGCCTTTGCTACGTCGAGTCCCTCAGACCGCCTGCTAAGGCGATCCTTAGCTACATCTAGTCTTCAGACTCTCTGCTAAGAAGAGCCTTAGCTACGTCAAGTCCCTCAAACCTCCTGCTAAATGTTGAACAGAGCCATAGCTACGTCGGGTCCCTTAGTCCTCCCGCAAAGCAGGTCCTTAGCTGGATCGAGTCCTCGTACTCTCTGTTAAGAAGAGCCTAAGCTAGGTCGGGTCCCTCAGACCTCCAGCTAATCCAATCCTTAGCTACGTTGAGTCCACGGACTCTATGCTAAGAAGAGCCTTAGCTACGTCGGGTCCCTCAAACCTCTTGGTAAGTATTAAATAGAGCCTTGGCAATGTCGGTAACCTAAGACCTCCTAAAATGCAGATCCTTAGCTACGTCGAGACCTCGCACTGGCCTTAGCTACGACGGGTCCCTCAGACTTCTTGCTAAGTATTAAATAGAGCTTACCTACGTCGGGTCCCTCAGACCTCCTGCTAAGCGTTAAACAAACCTCCTGCTAAGTGTTAAATAGATCCTTAGCAATGTCGGCTCCCTCAGACCTACAGCTTAGCGTTAAACAGAGCCTTAGCTATGTTGGTTCCCTCAGGCCGCCTGCTAAGCAGATCCTTAGCTACGTCGAGTCCTCAGACTCTTTGCTAAGAAGAGCGATAGCTACGTCGGGTCATTCAGACCTCATGCTAAGTCGATCTATAGCTACATCGAGTCTTCAGACTCTCTGCTAAGAAGAGCCTTAGCTACGTCGAGTCCCTCAGACCTCCTACAAAGTGTTGAACAGAGCCTTAGCTAAGTCGGGTCCCTTAGACCTCCTGCAAAGCAGATCCATAGCTACGTCGAGTCCATAGACTCTCTGCTTAGAAGAGCCGTCACTACGTCGGGTCCCTCAGATCTCCTGCTAAGTGTTAAACAGAGCCTTCACTACGTCGGGTCCCTCATACCTACTACTTCGTGTTAAACAGAGCCTTAGCAATGTTGGGTCCCTCAGACCGCCTGCTAAGTAGATCCTTAGCCGCGTCGAGTCTTAGCTACTATGCAAAACAGAGCCTTAGCTACGTCGGGTCCCTCAGACCTCTTGCTAATCCGATCCTTAGCTACGTCGAGTCCTCGGACTCTCTGCTATGAAGAGCCTTAGCTACGTCGGGTCCCTCAGACCTCCTGCTAAGTATTAAATAGAGCCTTAGCTACATCGAGTCCCCCAGACCTCCTGCTAAGTGTTAAACAAACCTCTTGCTAAGTGTTAAACAGAGCCTTAGCAACGTCGGGTCCATCAGACCTACTGCTTAGTATTAAATAGAGCCATAGCTATGTTGGGTCCATCAGACCGCCTGCTAAGCAGATCCTTAGCTGCGTCGAGTCCTCGAACTCTCTGCTAAGAAGAGTCTTAGCTACATCGGGCCACTCAGACCTCATGCTAAGTCGATCCTTAGCTACATCGAGTCTTCAGACTCTCTGCAGAGAAGAGCCTTAGCTACGTCGAGTCCCTTAGACCTCCTGCTAAGTGTTGAACAGTGCCTTAGCTATGTCGGGTCTCTTAGACCTCCTGCAATGCAGATCCTTTGCAACGTCGAGTCCTCGAACTCTCTGTTAAGTAGAGCCTTAGCTCGTCTAGGCCCTCAGACCTCCTGCTAGGTGTTAAACTGAGCCTTAGCTACATCGGGTCCCTTAGATCTTCTGCAAAGCAGATCCTTAGCTACGTCGAGTCCTCGAACTCTCTACTATGAAGAGCTTTATCTACGTCGGGTCCCTCAGACCCCCTCCTAAGTGGTAAACAGAGCCTTAGCAACATCGGATCCCATAGACCTCTAGCTAATCAGATCCTTAGCCACGTCGAGTCCTCGGACTCTCTGCTTAGAAGTGCCTTAGCAACATCGGGTCCCTCAGACCTCCTATAAAGCGGATCCTTAGCTACGTCGAGTCCTCGGACTCTCTGCTAAGAAGAGCCTTAACTGCGTCAGGTCCCTCAGACCACCTGCTAAGTGTTAAACTGAGCCTTAGCTACGTCGGGTCCCTTAGACCTTCTGCAAAGCTAATCCTTAGCTATGTCGAGTCCTCGAACTCTCTACTAAGAAAAGTTTTAGCTAGGTCTGGTCCCTCAGACCTCCTGCTAAGTGTTAAAAAAAGCCTTAGCAATGTCGGGTCCTTCAGACCTCCTCTTAAACAGATCCTTAGCTGGATCGAGTCCTCACACTCTCTGCTAGGAAGAGCCTTTGCTACGTCGGGTCCCTCAGACCGCCTGCTAAGGTGATCCTTAGCTACATCTAGTCTTCAGACTCTCTGCTAAGAAGAGCCTTAGCTACGTCAAGTCCCTCAAGCCTCTTGCTAAATGTTGAACAGAGCCATAGCTACGTCGGGTCCCTTAGTCCTCCCGTAAAGCAGGTCCTTAGCTGGATCGAGTCCTCGTACTCTCTGTTAAGAAGAGCCTAAGCTAGGTCAGGTCCCTCGGACCTCCAGCTAATCCGATCCTTAGCTACGTTGAGTCCTCGGACTCTGTGCTAAGAAGAGCCTTAGCTACGTCGGGTCCCTCAAACCTCTTGCTAAGTATTAAATAGAGCCTTGGCAATGTCGGTAACCTAAGACCTCCTAAAAATCAGATCCTTAGCTACGTCGAGACCTCGGACTCTCTGCTAAGAACTGCCTTAGCTACGACGGGTCCCTCAGACTTCTTGCTAAGTATTAAATAGAGCTTTACCTACGTCGGGTCCCTCAAACCTCCTGCTAAGCGTTAAACAAACCTCCTGCTAAGTGTTAAACAGATCCTTAGCAATGTCGGCTCCCTCAGACCTACAGCTTAGCGTTAAACAGAGCCTTAGCTATGTTGGGTCCCTCAGACCGCCTGCTAAGCAGATCCTTAGCAGCGTCGATTCCTCGGACTCTCTGCTCGGAGGAGCTTTAGCTACGTCGAGTCCCTCAGACCTCCTGCTAAGTGTTGAACAGAGGCTTATCTACGTCGGGTCCCTTAGACCGCCTGCTAAGTAGTTCCTTAGCCTGTCGAGTCCTCGAACTCTCTGCTAAGAAGAGCCTTAGCAACGTCGGGTACCTCGAACCTCCTACTAAGCCGATCCTTAGCTACGTCGGGTCCCGCAGACCTCCTGCTAAATAGATCCTAAACTATGTCGAATCCTCGGACTCTCTGCTAAGAAGAGCCTTAGCTACGTCGAGGCCCTCAGACCACCTGCTATGTGTTAAACAGAGCCTTTGCTACGTCAGGTCCCTCAGACCTCCTGCAAAACAGATCCTTAGCTGCGTCGAATCCTCGGACTCTCTGCTAAGAAGAGCCTTAGCTACATCGAGTCCCTCAGACCTCCTGCAAACTGTTAAACAGAGCCTTAGCAACGTCGGGCCACTTAGACCTTCTGCAAAGCTGATCCTTAGCTACGTTGAGTCCTTGAACTCTCTATTGAGAAGAGCTTTAGCTACGTCAGGTCCCTCAGACCTCCTGCTAGGTGTTAAATAGAGCCTAAGCTATGTCTGGTCCCTCAGACCTCCTCCTAAACAGATCCTTAGCTGCGTCGAGTCCTCGAACTCTCTGCTAAGAAGAGCCTTAGCTACGTCGGGTCACTCAGACCTCATGCTAAGTCGATCCTTAGCTACATCGTGTCTTCAGACTCTTTGCTAAGAAAAGCCTTAGCTACGTCAAGTCCCTCAGACCTCCTGCTAAGTGTTGAACAGAGCCTTAGCTACGTCGGGTCCCTAACCTCCTGCAAAGTGTTAAACAGAGCCCTAGCTACGTCGGGTCCCTCAGACCTACTACTTAGTGTTAAACAGAGCGTTAGCTATGTTGGGTCCCTCAAACCGCCTGCTAAGCAGATCCTTAACCGCGTCGAGTCCACGACCCTCTGTTAAGAAGAGCCTTAGCTACGTCGAGTCCCTCAGAGCTCCTGCTAAGTGTTGAACAGAGCCTTAGCTACGTCGGGTCCCTCAGACCTCCTGCTAAGCCGATCCTTAGCAACATCAAGTCTACAAACTCTCTGCTAAGGAGAGCTTTAGCTACGTCGATTCCCTCAGACCTCCTGCTAAGTGTTGAAGAGAGCCTTAGCTACGTCGGGTCCCTCAGACCTCCTGCTAAGCCGATCCTTAGCAACATCAAGTCTACAAACTCTCTGCTAAGGAGAGCCTTAGCTACGTCGAGTCCCTCAGACCTCCTGCTAAGTGTTGAACAGAGCCTTAGCTACGTCGGGTCCCTAACCTCCTGCTAAGTGTTAAACAGAGCCCTAGCTACGTCGGGTCCCTCAGACCTACTACTTAGTGTTAAACAGAGCGTTAGCTATGTTGGGTCCCTCAAACCGCCTGCTAAGCAGATCCTTAACTGCATCGAGTCCACGACCCTCTGTTAAGGAGAGCTTTAGCTACGTCGAGTCCCTCAGACCTCCTGCTAAGTGTTGAACAGAGCCTTAGCTACGTCGAGTCCCTTTGACCTCCTGCAAAGCAGATCCTTAGCTACGTCGAGTCCTCGGTGTCTCTGGTTAGAAGAGCCTTCGCAACGTCGTGTCCCTCAGACCTCCTGCTAAGTGTTAAACAGAGCCTTAGCTGTGTAGGGTCCCTTAGACCTCCTGCAAAGCAGATCCTTAGCAACGTCGAGTCCTCGAACTTTATGCTAAGAAGAGCCTTAGCTACGTCGGGGCCCTCAGAACTCCTACTAAGTGTTAAACAGAGCCTTTGCTACGTCGGGTCCCTCAAACCTCCTGCTAAATAGATCCTTAGCAGCGTCGAATCCTCAGACTCTCTACTAAGAAGAGCCTTTGCTACATCGGGTCCCTCAGACCTCCTGCTAATTGTTAAACAGAGCCTTTGCTACGTCGGGTCCCTCAGACCTCCTGCTAAACAGATCCTTAGCTGTGACGAGTCCTCGGACTCCATGCTAAGAAGAGCCTTAGGTACATCGGGTCCTTCAGACCTCCTGCTATGTGTTAAACAGAGCCTTAGCTACATCGGGTCCCTTAGACCTCCCGCATAGCAGATCCTTAGCTAAGTCGAGTCCTCGGACTCTCTCCTAAGAAGAGCCTTAGCTACGTCTGGCCCTCAGACCTCCTGCTATGCGTTAAACTAAGCCTTAGCTACGTCGGGTCCCTTAGACCTTCTGCAATGCTGATCCTTAGCTACGTCGAGTCCTCGAACTCTCTACTAAGAAGTGCTTTAGCTAGGTCTGGTGCCTCAGACCTCCTGCTAAGTGTTAAACAGAGCCTTTGCTACGTCGGGTCCCTCAGACCTCTTGCTAAATTGATCTTTAGCTGCGTTGAGTCCTCAGACTCTCTGCTAAGAAGAGCCTTAGTTAAGTCGAGTCCCACAGACCTACTGCTAAGTGTTGAACAGAGCCTTAGCTATATCGGGTCGCTTAGTTCTCCCGCAATGCAGATCCTTAGCTAAGTCGAGTCCTCGGACTCTCTGCAAAGAAGAGCCTTAGCTACGTTTGGTCCCTCAGAGCTCCTGCTAAGTGTTAAACTGAGCCTTAGCTACGTCGAGTCCCTTAGACCTTCTGCAAAGCTGATCCTTAGCTACGTCGAGTCCTCGAACTTTATACTAAGAGGAGCTTTAGCTAGGTCTGGTGCTTTAGTCCTCCTACTAAGTGTTAAACAGAGCCTGAGCAATGTCGGGTGCTTCAGACCTTCTCTTAAACTGATCCTTAGCTGGATCGAGTCCTCGCACTCTCCGCTAAGAAGAGGCTTAGCTACATCGGGTCCTTCAGACCCCCTGCTACGCTGATCCTTAGCTACATCTAGTCTTCAGACTCTCTGCTAAGAAGAGCATTAGCTACGTCGAGTCCCTCAGACCTCCTGCTAAGTGTTGAACAGAGCCATAGCTACGTCGGGTCCCTTAGTCCTCCCGCAAAGCAGATCCTTAACTAAGTCGAGTCTTCAGACTCTCTGCTAAGAAGAGCCTTAGTTACGTCGAGTCCCACAGACCCACTGCTAAGTGTTGAACAAAGCCATAGCAACGTCGAGTCGCTTAGTCCTCTCCCAAAGCAGATCCTTAGCTAAGTCAAGTCCTCAGACTCTCTGCTAAGATGAGCCTTAGCTACGTTTGGTCCCTCAGACCACCAGCTAAGTGTTAAACTGAGCCTTAGCTACGTCGGGTCCCTTAGACCTTCTGCAAAGCAGATCCTTAGCTACGTCGAGTCCTCGAACTCTCTACTAAGAAAAGTTTTAGCTAGGTCTGGTCCCTCAGACCTCCTGCTAAGCTTTAAACAAAGCCTTAGCAATGTCGGGTCCTTCAGACCTCCTCTTAAACAGATCCTTTCCTGGATCGAGTCCTCGTATTCTCTGCTAGGAAGAGCCTTTGCTACGTCAGGTCCCTCAGACCGCCTGCTAAGGCGATCCTTAGCTACATCTAGTCTTCAGACTCTCTGCTAAGAAGAGCCTTAGCTACGTCAAGTCCCTCAAACCTCCTGCTAAATGTTGAACAGAGCCATAGCTACGTCGGGTCCCTTAGTCCTCCCGCAAAGCTGGTCCTTAGCTGGATCGAGTCCTCGTACTCTCTGTTAAGAAGAGCCTAAGCTAGGTCGGGTCCCTCGGACCTCCAGCTAATCCGATCCTTAGCTACGTTGAGTCCTCGGACTCTGTGCTAAGAAGAGCCTTAGCTACGTCGGGTCCCTCAAACCTCTTGCTATGTATTAAATAGAGCCTTGGCAATGTCGGTAACCTAAGACCTCCTAAAAAGCAGATCCTTAGCTACGTCGAGACCTCGGACTCTCTGCTAAGAACTGCCTTAGCTACGACGGGTCCCTCAGACTTCTTGCTAAGTATTAAATAGAGCTTTACCTACGTCGGGTCCCTCAGACCTCCTGCTAAGCGTTAAACAAACCTCCTGCTAAGTGTTAAACAGATCCTTAGCAATGTCGGCTCCCTCCGACCTACAGCTTAGCGTTAAACAGAGCCTTAGCCATGTTGGGTCCCTCAGACCGCCTGCTAAGCAGATCCTTAGCAGCGTCGAGTCCTCGGACTCTCTGCTCGGAGGAGCTTTAGCTATGTCGAGTCCCTCAGACCTCCTGCTAAGTGTTGAACAAAGGCTTATCTACGTCGGGTCCCTTAGACCTCCTGCGAAGCAGATCCTTAGCTACGTCGACTCCTCGGACTCTCTGCATAGAAAAGCCTTTGCTACGTCGGGTCCCCTCAGACCTCCTGCTAAGTGTTAAATTGAGCGTTAGCTATGTCGGGTCCCTTAGACCTTCTGCAAAGCATATCCTTTGCTACGTCGAGTCCTCAAACTCTCAGCTAAGAAGAGCTTTAGCTATGTCGGGTCCCTCAGACCTGCTGCTAAGTGTTAAACAGAGCCTTAGCTACGTTGAGTCCCTCATACCTACTGCTTAGTGTTAAACAGAGCCTTAGCTATGTTGGGTCCCTCAAACCGCCTGCTAAGCAGATCCTTCGCCGCATCGAGTCCTCGACTCTCTGTTAAGAAGATCCTCAGCTACATCGGGTCTCTCAAACCTCCTGCTAAGCCAATCCTTAGCTACATCGAGTCTTCAGACTCTTTGCTAAGAAGAGCCTTAGCTACGTCGGGTCCCTCAGACCTCCTGCTAAGTGTTAAACAGAGCCTTAGCTACGTCAGAAACCTAAGACCTCCTACAAAGCAGATCCTTAGCAACGTCGAGACCTCGGACTCTCTGCTAAGAACAGCCTTAGCTTCGTCGGGTCCCTCAGAGCTCCTGCTAATCCGATCCTTAGCTATGTCAAGTACTCGGACTTTCTGCTAAGAAGAGCCTTAGCTATGTCGGGTCCCTCAGACCCCCTGCCAAGTGTTAAACAGAGCCTTAGCTACGTCTGGTCCCTCAGACCGCCTGCTAAGTAGTTCCTTAGCCTGTCGAGTCCTCGAACTCTCTGCTAAGAAGAGCCTTAGCAACGTCGGGTACCTCAAACCTCCTTCTAAGCCGATCCTTAGCTACGTCGGGTCCCGCAGACCTCCTGCTAAATAGATCCTAAACTGTGTCGAATCCTCGGACTCTCTGCTAAGAAGAGCCTTAGCTACGTCGAGGCCCTCAGACCACCTGCTATGTGTTAAACAGAGCCTTTGCTACGTCGGGTCCCGCAGACCTCCTGCAAAACAGATCCTTAGCTGCGTCGAATCCTCGGACTCTCTACTAAGAAGAGCCTTAGCTACATCGAGTCCCTCAGACCTCCTGCAAACTGTTAAACAGAGCCTTAGCTACGTCGGGTCACTTAGACCTTCTGCAAAGCTGATCCTTAGCTACGTTGAGTCCTTGAACTCTCTATTAAGAAGAGCTTTAGCTACGTCAGATCCCTCAGACCTCCTGCTAGGTATTAAATAGAGCCTAAGCTATGTCTGGTCCCTCAGACCTCCTCCTAAACAGATCCTTAGCTGCGTCGAGTCCTCGAACTCTCTGCTAAGAAGAGCCTTAGCTATGTCGGGTCACTCAGACCTCATGCTAAGTCGATCCTTAGCTACATC
Source organism: Lithocarpus polystachyus (assembly GCA_033629205.1). Classification (NCBI taxonomy): domain Eukaryota; kingdom Viridiplantae; phylum Streptophyta; class Magnoliopsida; order Fagales; family Fagaceae; genus Lithocarpus; species Lithocarpus polystachyus. Next base: position 27,584,996 of record CM066167.1, on the reverse strand, counting down.
GTGTCTTCAGACTCTCTGCTAAGAAAAGCCTTAGCTACGTCAAGTCCCTCAGACCTCCTGCTAAGTGTTGAACAGAGCCTTAGCTACGTCGGGTCCCTAACCTCCTGCTAAGTGTTAAACAGAGCCCTAGCTACGTCGGGTCCCTCAGACCTACTACTTAGTGTTAAACAGAGCGTTAGCTATGTTGGGTCCTTCACCATGTCGAGTCCACGACCCTCTGTTAAGAAGAGCCTTAGCTATGTCGAGTCCCTCAGACCTCTGGCTAAGTGTTGAACAGAGCCTTAGCTACGTCGGGTCCCTCAGACCTCCTGCTAAACAGATCCTTAGCAGCGTTGAATCCTCAGACTCTCTACTAAGAAGAGCCTTTGCTACATCGGGTCCCTCAGACCTCCTGCTAATTGTTAAACAGAGCCTTTGCTACGTCGGGTCCTCCAAACCTCCTGCTAAACAGATCCTTAGCTGTGTCGAGTCCTCGGACTCTATGCTAAGAAGAGCCTTAGGTACATCGGGTCCTTCAGACTTCCTGCTAAGTGTTAAACAGAGCCTTAGCTACATCGGGTCCCTTAGACCTCCCGCATAGCAGATCCTTAGCTAAGTCGAGTCCTCGGACTCTCTCGTAAGAAGAGCCTTAGCTACGTCTGGTCCCTTAGACCTCCTGCTATGCGTTATACTAAGCCTTAGCTATGTCGCGTCCCTTAGACCTTCTGCAATGCTGATCCTTAGCTACGTCGAGTCCTCGAACTTTCTACTAAGAAGAGCTTTAGCTAGGTCTGGTGCCTCAGACCTCCTGCTAAGTGTTAAACAGAGCCTTTGCTACGTCGGGTCCCTCAAACCTCCTGCTAAATAGATCCTTAGCTGCGTCGAGTCCTCAGACCCTCTGCTAAGAAGAGCCTTAGTTAAGTCGAGTCCCACAGACCTACTGCTAAGTGTTGAACAGAGCCTTAGCTATATCGGGTCGCTTAGTTCTCCCGCAAAGCAGATCCTTAGCTAAGTCGAGTCCTCGGACTCTCTGCAAAGAAGAGCCTTAGCTACGTTTGGTCCCTCAGAGCTCCTGCTAAGTGTTAAACTGAGCCTTAGCTACGTCGAGTCCCTTAGACCTTCTGCTAAGCAGGTCCTTAGCTGCGTCGAGTCCTCAGACTCTTTGCTAAGAAGAGCCTTAGCTACGTCGGGTCCCTTAGACCTCTTGCAAAGCAGATCCTTAGCTACGTCGAGTCCTCGGACTCTCTACTAAGAAGAGCCTTAGCTACGTCGGGTCCCTCAAACCTCCTCTAAGTGCTTGACAAAGCTTTAGCTACGTCGGGTCCCTCAGACCACAAGCTAAGCAGATCCTTAGCTGCGTCGAGTCTTCGGACACTCCGCTAAGAAGTGCCTTAGCTACATCGGGTCCCTCAGACCTCTTGGTAAGTGTTAAACAGAGCCTTAGCTATGTCGGGTCCCTTAGACCTCCTGCTAAGCAGATCCTTAGCTACGTCGAGTCCTCGAACTCTCTACATAGAAGAGCCTTCGCAACGTCAGATCCCTTTAGACCTTCTGCTAAGTGTTAAACAGAGCCTTAGCTACGACGGGTCCCTCAGACCGACTGCTAAGCAGATACTTAGCTGCGTCGAGTCCTCGAAATCTCTGCTAAGAAGAGCCATAGCAACGTCGGGTCCCTTAGACCTCCTACTAAGCCGATCTTTGGCTACGTCGAGTTATCGGACTCTCTGCAAAGAAGAGCCATAACTACGTCGGGTCCCTCAGACCTCCTAGTAATTGTTAAACAGAGCCTTAGCTACGTCAGTTCCCTCAGACCGCCTGCAAATACGATCCTTAGCTACGTCGAGACCTCGGACTCTCTAATAAGGAGAGTCTTAGCTACGTCGGGTCCCTTAGACCCCCTGCTAAGTGTTAAACAGAGCCTTAGCTACGTCGGGTCCCTCATGTTAGGTTCTAAAGATTAGGAACTAATGTATTTAGAACTTCAATTTGTATGTTGGCAAACCATGATCAAAACAATGTTTAGTCGTGTGTTAGACTTGCTCAAAGTATGGGTATTAATGTAAAGTTGGAATCGAGTTTTTATGCAGAATTACCTTTAACTTTCTGTATGACTCGATCGATCGAAAATTAGACTCGATCGATCGAAAATCGTGCAGAACGTTTTTTTTGCAGAAAATTCCAACTCAGCCCAAGCCCGTTTTAATGTATAGGGTTTTATGTTTTGTGCTAAGTATAAAAGGGAAAACCCTAGCCACGTTTTTAGAGTTCTGTTTTGCTGTGTTTGTGAATCTCATTGTGAGATCTAGAGGTGTTTACCTTCACATACACTTAGGGTTTACAAACTTGAGATTTATGTCAAGAGTTGTGTAGATTAATACAGTTGCAGATCAATAGAATACAAAGATATACAAGCAGGTGCGCTTGTGGATTTGCTAAAGACTTCCGGAAAGAAGGAGTCCGTGGATCTCGGAGCTATCATGGGGTCATGGTAGTAAGTTTCCTACACTTGGGTAGCAATAGGATGTTAGTGGTCTAAGTCGCTCTTGTGTAAACTTCAATTCTTTCATAGTGGATTCAGTTTACCTTAAGGATAGCTAGGTCAAATCCTCCCCAGGTTTTTACCGGTGTGGTTTCCTGGGTCATCAGATCTTTGTCTTATTTATTTTTCGCTGCTTTGTTATTTTTGCTTATCTGTGTTAACCTAGTTTTAATTAAATTACCTAAGTTAATCACTTGGCTAATTCACTAGGTTAATCTGTTGGGTTTAAGGGGTCTAAACGAACTGACAAGTGGTATCAGAGCGGGTAGCTTTTGTGTTTGATCCTTTGATCTTTTAAGCTGATCCTTGACCCCTGTTGTCATGGAACACGGACACTCTCTTGTTGTTCCACCTCACTTTGATGGAAACAACTATGCTTATTGGAAAGTAAGGATGAAAGCATTCTTGAAATCCATTGATGAGAGAGTTTGGAATTCCGTTGAATACGGATGGGAGAAGCCCACTACTCCTGTGAGTGAGTGGCAAACTTCTCAAAAGGAGGCAACCGCTTTTAATAGCAAAGCTATGAATGCTATTTTTAATGCTGTTTCCATGAAGGAATTTAAGAGAATCTCTAATGTTGAGGTTGCTCATACTGCTTGGAAAATCCTCCAGACTGTGCATGAAGGCACGAAGGCAGTTAAAATTAATAAGTTGCAGCAATTAACCTCTAGATTTGAAAGCATTAGAATGAATGATGATGAATCCTTTGATGAATTCTATGCTAAATTGAATGATATTGTTAATTCTGCTTATAATTTGGATGAAATCTATGATCAACCTAAAATTGTTAGGAAGATTCTTAGATCTTTGACTGAGGATTTTAGACCCAAAGTGACTGCCATCACTGAGAGCAAGGATGTGGACTCTATCCCTGTGGATGAACTTGTAGGATCTCTTCAGTCCTATGAGTTAGACCTCCCCAAGACTAACAAATCCAAATCAATGGCTCTTAAGTCTGTTGATGATGTTGAGGATGGTGGATTTGATGATGAACTCTCTGCTACAGAGATTGCCTATCTTGCCAAGAATTTTAGAAACTTTCTGAGAAATAATAACAGAAGGGCAAGAGGCAAGAAAACTGTTGAACCTAGAAATTTTAGGAAGAATGAACCCACTAAGGTTAATAACATTGAAAAACCTAAGGAGAAAGTAGGTCAATCTTCTAATAATTCTTTGGGACAACAATGTTATGGTTGTCAAGGGTATGGTCATTTAAAGTCTGAATGTCCTACTTATTTGAGGTCTAAGGGTAAGGCTATGGCTGTAACCCTTAGTGATGACGAAGTTTCCGACAATGAATCCGCTAGTGATGAGGATGGAAACTTCATTACTTTCACTGCTACCACTGTAGTCAATGAAAGCATATCTGTTGAAGAGAACCCTTCTGATGGGGAACTCTCTGAGGATGCAGATTTACAGGAAGCCTACAATAAACTTTGCAAAGTTGCTGCAAAGGATGCCATGAATGTTGAGTTAGGCTTGAAGAAATTGCATCTTTGGAACTTGAAAAGAAAAATTTACTTGTTAAATTGTTTGATGCAAATGAGCTTTTGAATAATGTGAAAACTGAGAACATGCTCTTACTTGATAAAGTTAAATGTTTGGAACTTGATTTATCTGTTGCTAGAGAACAAACTAATAGGTCTGCAAGCTCCAAACTTGATCACATGCTGAGTATTCAAAAGTCTCCGTCTGATAAAACTGGTTTAGGTTATGAGGAAAGTATTTCTGTGCTTGAACCTTCTTCCACTAAATTTGTTCCTTCTTCTGAACCTCCTAAGAGTGAGATTGTTAAACCCTTGGTGAGTGAACCTGTCAAACCTATTAATGTTACTCCACCTAGAAAGATTAGGGTTGATCTTCAAGCTTCTCATTCTAGAGCTTCTACTTCTACTAAGGGCAAATTGCATGATAAGCCTGCATGGGTTTGTCATTTTTGTGGAAAACCTGGACACATTCGTCCAAATTGTTTTAAGTTGCAAGCTGCGAAGCGAGCAAATAAAACTAAAGTACCTGTGCCTCAAGCACATGATCCTATGGTACTTATTGGTGAATTGGTAAAGGCGTTAAACCTTTATTCCAATCCTGGAGTTGCTCAGAATTCTAATGTGAATTATAACTCTAATGCAAGAGTTGCATCTAAGAAGTCTTGGATGCAAAAGGCTCAATCTAATTGAGTCTGTCTGACATGGTCCTTGTGCTTCATTGCTCAATCTTTTGTGACCTTTGTTTCTAGGATTTGCATTGCATTACATTCATGCATTTCATTCTAGGATGTTTGTTTCTTTGTTAAATAAAAAAAAAAAAAAATTTTTTTTGCAAATTGTGTTTTGCTATTTTTCCTTGAATTTGAAGACAAGGTTGGTCAATCAAAATTTACATGTCATATGTATGTACCTTGTTTAGCTTTGATGCACTTATTTCTATTGCACTTTACTAGCTAAAGTTTGCTGTGCATGTTGTATGGGAAGATGCTATAATTGTTGATCACATGATCTTGATCTTGAAGTCTTATGTCTTTGATTGTCGGACTTGGTCTTATTGAGAAAGGCATAAATAACCATCTCACCACTGTTTATTAGCCAATCATGAACACCTTAGTGCATATCGTAAGATTTTGTGCTCGAGAAAGTGTAGCACATGCACAAAAAGAACATAAGGTGTAGCCTCTAAATAAAAATTGGTGTGTACATTATTGGGCTATAATAATCTCACAAATTCAAATAAAATTGGTGTGTACATTATCCCGGCTTTTATTAAGTTTCTAATCAATAAATTTGAATATTGAGGCAAATCAAGAAACTTACATGATTGCAAGCTTTTATTCTAGGAGATGTGGGAGTTATATGATGTAACTCTTTAAGTAATAGTCTCTTTTAAATTCATGTGATGAATTTTGTAGAAATTGTGATTGATCTCTATGTGTATATCACCTCACATGTTTTTTTAAGCTTATGCTAGTTGCACACACTACACAAGCTATTCTTTGCTAAAATTGTGTACATGTTATTGTGTTTTTTTTTGCCTGACCAACCAAGTTTGAGAATTTTTGGAATTTGATGCAAAACATGTTTGCTTGTTTGTTTTTTTTTGGTATATTGAGAGAAATTTTTGCTTTGAGAAATCTGGGTTGCATACATGTGTTTTTGGAAAACATCTCATCTCATACTCATGCATTTGATTTATAAAATCTGCTGTTTTGAGGAGTTTCTGATAAAAAATGTTTGGTTTTTCAAAATTATGATTTTTCCAGAATTTCGATCGATCGAAATTGATTTTCGACCGATCGAAAATGTTTCAAAATGCTCAGAAAACTCTCTGGTTGGTTCGATCGATCCCAGCTTATTTTGGATCAATCGAATAAGTTTTCGATCAATCGAATGTAATTTTCGATCGATCGAAAATCGTGCTGGATGTTTTTAAAAAGGAGCTTTTTCACGTGGCTTTTCACTTTTCAAACTTTTTCAAAAACTTCTTTTTCTCCCTACCAACCGGTCAAAGCTTTTCTTGGAAATTTTGTCGTTTTCCTCCGATTCTTTTGCACAATCTCTCTCTCCCAAGTCTGGTAAGACCTTTATGCCCCTTCCCTTTGCATTTATTTTCGAAATTCATGCATTTTCATGCATTTTTTGGGTTATTTTCGGTATTAGTGTTTTGGCAAATTTGGGATTGTTTTTGAGTGGTTCTTTCTCAAATTTTTCATGGGTTTTTGTGGGGACACCTTACCTAAGCTCTACATGTGGTTTAATTTGATTATTTTGGTGTTTTTGAAGGAAATTTGAAATTCTAGGGCTTACAATTGAGAAAATTGGGGGTTTTGTTCAATTTGATTGAACTTGATGAAATTGGCTTGTTGGTTTGGTAAATTTGATCATTATATTGTGTTAATTAACTATTGTATTGATCAATTTATCAATTTGTTGTGTTTTGAAAAATTAGGTTTTTCAAATTGGGTATTTTTGCTAAATATTGCTTGCTCGAGCCAATTTTGTTAATTTGGATCACAATTGAGCATGTCACTGCATTAGTACATGCATCATGTTATGTTCATGCTCATGCATCATATAGAATTGATTTTTTTTTGCTGTGCTAACTTGCAGTCTGCCCTTGGTATTGTTTTTGCTCTTTTCTTTTTGTGTCTATCTTTTCCTTAGCACTATGCCTAGGAAAACTAGAGCCCATAGGACTTCTGATCCTTTTCCTTCTTTTGACACTGAGCGGTTCCCTAGTGAGTCAAACCAAGTCACCTATGAGACTCTGAACCTTAGGCGTCAAATTTGGGCTGAACGTAGGGTTATCTTAGATGAGTTGGATCCTGAGGTGCGTCATAACTTTTCACGTCGGGGTTGGTTACCTTTGCTCGAGTATGAGCATTCTCCTCCTCCTGCCACCTTGATTAGAGAGTTCTATTCGAACCTCTCTATTCATGTCTACGACAACGACACCTTAGTAAAGGTGTGGTTACGTGGTGTGGATTATTGCATTACCCCTTCGGTAGTGTCTGATACTCTTGGGGTGCCCATTGTGGACCATCCCGTTTTTCCTTACGAGGAGTCTCCTCCCCTTGATGACGTCCTGTCCTACATCACTGGGTCTTCTATCCAGTGGGGTTCTGATCCTCGGATCACTTCTGCTGAGCTGTCTGAGCTGCACTATCTTTTCTTTAGGATAGCGTGTCATTCTTTGTGGCCTATTTCGCATGTCCACACCATTCCTCTTGAGAGGTGTGTCTTTTTGTATGCCTTGGTCACTGATGCTCCTATCAGTTTTCCGCATCTGTTCCTTCGTTCTTTGAACGAGGTTCATCGATCTAGTTCTACGGCTCATGCTTTGTTTTTCCCTGTTTTTATTCATAGGATTCTCCTTTTTCTTGGTTTTGGTGAGTTTCCTGCTTCTGAGCCAGTACATGTTATCGCTCCTATCGGTGCTACCTTTTTGAGGCAAAGGGCTGCTCAACTTCGAGCTAGCTCTAAGCGTCCTAGGGTAGAGCCTTCTGGTGTCACTCCACCCCCTTCTTCTTCTACAGATACTCATGCAGCTGGGACTTCGTCTGATCCTGCTGTTGTTGCTGCTGCTGATGTTCCTCCACCGTTTGATGAGGTTTCTGACCTTCATCGGACTCTTGATACTGTTGTGACCGTTCAGGCGGCTCATGGTCAGCTTTTGGTGGACATCCTTGATGAGCTACGTGCGTTACGAGCGGATTTGGCGAGCTCTCGTCATTCTCCTCCGCCTCCTTTTGATGATGAGTGAGTGCCCTTTGGCAATTCGTCACAAAAAGGGGGAGTACATAGTTCATTGTATCTAGGAGTTTTTTTGTGGAGATTTACATTTTAGGGGGATTTTTTGTTTACTTGGTAGTGATACTGTGGAGCTTGTGGAGTTATTAGATTGTATCTAGATGCTTCACTGTGTATTCTCATTTTTAGCTCTTGTTTAGGAGTTTCATTTTGTTGAGATACATTTGTATGTATATGTTTCTTATTTCACTATGCTACTACTCTACTTATTGATTTATATTGATGATGTTATTCATGATATATGTCTTTATTTTGTGTCATGTGAAATCAAGAAATTTTTATTTATGTATTTCCTGTTTTTTTCCACACATGCGTTTATGTGTTTGTTAAGTGTTACAGGAATATACAGGTTGCTTTCAGTCGAGCTGCTGTCTACCTTGCAACTGTTAGATAGTAGTTTAGGTTGAATTGTTAAGTGGCTATTTATTGTAATGGGCTATTTCAATTTGTAACTTTGAGCTTTTTGTTAAGTTTGTGTTTTGTCACGGATTGCCAAAGGGGGAGTTTGTTAGGTTCTAAAGATTAGGAACTAATGTATTTAGAACTTCAATTTATATGTTGGCAAACCATGATCAAAACAATGTCTCGTGTGTTAGACTTGCTCAAAGTATGGGTCTTAATGTAAAGTTGGAATCGAGTTTTTATGCAGAATTACCTTTAACTTTCTGTATGACTCGATCGATCGAAAATTAGACTCGATCGATCGAAAATCGTGCAGAACGTTTTTTCTGCAGAAAATTCCAACTCAGCCCAAGCCCGTTTTAATGTATAGGGTTTTATGTTTTGCCCTAAGTATAAAAGGGAAAACCCTAGCCACGTTTTTAGAGTTCTGTTTTGCTGTGTTTGTGAATCTCATTGTGAGATCTAGAGGTGTTTACCTTCACATACACTTAGGGTTTACAAACTTGAGATTTATGTCAAGAGTTGTGTAGATCAATACAGTTGCAGAATCAATAGAACACAAAGACATACAAGCAGGTGCGCTTGTGGATTTGCTGAAGAATTCCGGAAAGAAGGAGTCCGTGGATCTCGGAGCTATCATGGGGTCATGGTAGTAAGTTTCCTACACTTGGGTAGCAATAGGATGTTAGTGGTCTAAGTCGCTATTGTGTAAACTTCAATTCTTTCATAGTGGATTCAGTTTACCTTGAGGATAGCTAGGTCAAATCCTCCCCAGGTTTTTACCGGTGTGGTTTGCTGGGTCGTCAGATCTTTGACTTATTTATTTTCCGCTGCTTTGTTATTTTTGCTTATCTGTGTTAACCTAGTTTTAATTAAATTACCTAAGTTAATCACTTGGCTAATTCACTAGGTTAATCTGTTGGGTTTAAGGGGTCTAAACGAACTGACACCTCAGATCGCCTGCTTAGTGTTAAACAAAGCCTTAGCAACGTCGGGTCCCAGAGACCTCTTGCTAATCAGTTCCCTAGCCACGACGAGTCCTCGGACTCTCTGCTTAGAATTGCCTTAGCTATATCAGGTCCCTAAGACCTATTACTAAGCCGATCCTAAGCTACGTCGAGTCCTTGGACTCTCTGCTAAGAAGAGCCTTAACTATGTCAAGTCCCTCAAACCTCTAGCTAATTGTTAAACAAAGCCTAAGAAACGTCGGGTCCCTCAGACTACCCGCTAAGCAGGTCCTTAACTGCGTCGAGTCCTCAGACTCTTTGCTAAGAAGAGCCTTAGCTACGTCGGGTCCCTTAGACCTCCTGCAAAGCAGATCCTTAGCAACGTCGAGTCCTCGGACTCTATGCTTCGTAAATCCTTCGCTACGTCGGGTCCCTCTGACCTCCTGATAAGTGTTAAACAGAGTCGTAGCTGCGTCGGGACCCATAGCCTCTTGCAAATCAGATCTTTAGCAACGTCGAGTCCTCAAACTCTATGCTAAGAAGAGCGTTAGCTACATCGAGGCCCTCAGACCTCATGCTAAATGTTAAAAAAAGCCTTTGCAAGGTCAGGTCCCTCAGACCTCCTGCTAAATAGATCGTTAGCTGCGTCAAGTCCTTGGACTCTCTACTAAGAAGAGCTTTAGCTACATCGGGTCCCTCAGACCTCCTGCTAAGTCTTAAACAGAGCCTTAGCTACGTCGGGTACCTCAGATCGGCTGCTAAGTAGATCCTCAGCTGCGTCGAGTCCTCGAACCTTCTGCTAAGAAGAGCCTTAGGTACGTCGGGTCCCCCAGACCTCCTACTAATCAATCTTTAGCGACGTCGAGTCCTCGAACTCATTGCAAAGAAGAGCCTTAGCAACGTCGGGTTCCTCAGACCTCCTGGTAATTATTAAACAGAGCTTTAGGTACGTCGGGTCCCTCAGACCGCCTGCTAATCAGATCCTTAGCTACGTCAAGACATCGTACTCTCTGCTAAGAAGAGCCTTAGCTACGTCGGGTCCCTCAGACCTCTTGCTAATCCGATCCTTAACTACGTCCAGTCCACAGACTTTCTGCTAAGAAGAGTCTTAGCTACGTTGGGTCCCTCAGACCCACTACTAAGTGTTAAGCAGAGCCTTAGCTACGTCGTGTCTTTCAGACCGCCTGCTAAGTAGATCCTTAGCTGGTCGAGTCCACGAACTCTCTGCTAAGCCGATCCTTAGCTACGTCGACTCCTCGGACTCTCTGCTAAGAAGAGCCTTATTTACGTCAGGTCCCTTCGACCTCCTGTTAATTGTTAAACAAAGCCTTAGCAACGTCGGGTCCCTCAGACAGCCTGTTAAGCAGGTCTTTAGCTTCGTCGAGTCCTCGGAATCTTTGCTATGAAGAGCCTTAACTACGTCGGGTCCCTTAGACCTCCTGCAAAGCAGATCCTTAGCTGCGTCGAGTCCTCGGACTTTCTACTAAGAAGAGCCTTAGCTACGTCGGGTCCCCCAGACCTCCTGCTAAGTGTTAAACAGAGCCTTAGCCACGTCGGGTCCCTGAGACCTCCTGCAAAGCAGATCCTTAGCTTCGTCGAGTCCTCGAACTCTCTACTAAGAAGAGCTTTAGCTACGTCGGGTCCCTCAGACCTTCTACTAAGTGTTGAATAAGGCCTTAGCAATGTCGGGTCCCTCAGACCTCCTTCTAAACAGATTCTTAGCTGGATCGAGTCCTCGTACTTTCCGCTAAGAAGTGGCTTAGCTACGTCGAGTCCCTCAGACTTCCTGCTAATCCGATCCTTAGCTACGTCGTGTCCTTGGACTCTCTGCTAAGAAGAGCCTTAGCAACGTCGGGTCCCTCAAACCTCTTGCTAAGTGTTAAACAGAGCCCCAACTACTTCGGGAACCTTAGACCTCCAACAAAGTAAATCCTTAGCTACGTCGAGACCTCGGACTCTCTGCTAAGAAGAGATTTAGCTACGTCGGGTCCCTCAGACCTCCTGCTAAGTATTAAACAGAGCCGTAGCTACGTCGGGTCCTTCATACCTCCTACTAAGTGTTAAACAAACCTCCTGCTAAGCGTTAAACAGAGCTTTAGCTACGTCAGGTCCCTCAGACCTACTGCTTAGTGTTAAACAGAGCCTTAGCTATGTTGGGTCCCTCAGACCGCTTTCTAAGCAGATCCTTAGCTGCGTCGAGTCCTCGGACTCTTTGTTAAGTAGAGCCTTAGTTACGTCGGGTCCCTTAGACCTCCTACTAAGCCGATCCTTAGCTATGTCGGGTCCTTTAGACCTCCTGCAAAGCAGATCCTTAGCTACGTCGAGTCCTCGAACTCTCTGCTTAGAAGAGCCTTCGCTATGTCGGGTCCCTCCGACCTCCTGCTAAATGTTAAACAGGGCCTTTGCTGTGTCGGGTCCCTTAGACCTCTTGCAAAGCCGATCCTTAGCAACGTCGAGTCCTAGAACTCTATGCTAAGAAGAGCCTTCGCTACGTCGGGGCCCTCAGACCTCCTGCTAAGTGTTAAATAGAGCCTTTGCAACATCTGGTCCCTTAGACCTCCTACAAAGTAGAACCTTAGCTATATTGATTCCTCGGACTCTCTGTTAAGAAGAGTCTTAGCTACGTCTGGTCCCTCAGACCTCCTGCTTAGTGTTAAACTGAGCCCTAGCAACGTCGGGTCCCTTGGACCTTCTGCAAAGCTGATCTTTAGCTACGTCGAGTCCTCGAACTCTCTACTAAGAAGAGCTTTAGCTACGTCGGGTCCCTCAGACCTCCTGCTAATTGTTAAACAGAGCCTTAGCTACGTCGGGTCCCTTAGACAGCCTGCTAAGAAGATCCTTAGTTGCGTTGAGTCCTCGGACTCTCTGCTAATAACAGCCTTTGCTACGTCTGGTCCCACAGACCTCCTGCTACGTGTTAAACAGAGGCTTAGCTACGTAGAGTCCCTTAGACCACCTGCAAAGTAGATCCTTAGCAGCGTCAAGTCCTTGGACTCTCTGCTAAGAAGTGCCTTTGCCACGTCGGGTCCCTTAGACCTCTTGCAAAGCAGATCCTTAGCCACGTCGAGTCCTCGGAGTCTCTGCTAAGAAGTGCCTAAGCTACGTCGGGTCCCTCAGACCTCGGACTCTCTGCTAAGAAGAGCCTTAGCTACGTCGGCTCCTTCAGACCTCTTGCTACTCATATCCTTAGCTACGCCAAGTCCCTCAGACCTCCTGCAAAGTGTTAAACAGAGCCTAAGCTACGTCGTGTCCCTCTGACGCCTACTAAGCAGATCCTTAGCTGCGTCGAATCCTCGGACTCTCTGCTAAGAATAGCCTTAGCTACGTCGGGTCCCTTGGACCTCTTGCAAAGAAGATCTTTAGCTACGTCGAGTCCGCGGAGTCTCTGCTAAGAAGGGCCCTAGCTACGTCGGGTTCCTTCGACCTCCTGCAAAGCAGATGCTTAGCTATGTAGAGTCCTCGAACTCTTTGCTAAGAAGATCCTTAGCTTTGTCGGGTCCCTCAGACCTCCTACTAAGTATTTAGCAGTGCCTTAGCTACGTCGGGAACCTTAGACCTCCTACAAAGCAGATCCTTAGCTACGTCGAGTCCTCGGACTCTCTACTGAGTAGAGCCTTGGCTACGTTGGGTCCCTCAGACCGCCTGCAAAATAGATCCTTAGATACGTCGAGTCCTCGAACTCTCTGCTAAGAAGAGCGTTAGCTTTGTTGGGTCCCTCAGACCTCCTACTTAGCCAATCTTTAGCTACGTCGAGCCCTCGGAATCTCTGCTAAGAAGAGCCCTAGCTACGTCGGGTCCCTCAGACCTCCTGGTAAGTGTTAAACAGAGCATTAGTTATGTCGGGTCCATCAGAGTGCCTGCTGAGCAGATCCTTAGCTGCGTCGAGTCCTTGAACTCTCTGCTAAGAAGAGCCTTAGCTTCATCGGGTCCCTCAGACCTCCTACTAAGCCGATCTTTAGCTACGTTGAGCCCTCAGACTCTCTGCTAAGAAGAGGCTTAGCTACGTCGGGTCCCTCAGACCTCCTGCCAAATGTTAAACAGAGCCTCGGTTACGTCGGGTCCCTGAGACCACCAGCTACGCAGATCCTTAGCTGCGTCGAGTCCTCGGACTCTCTGTTAAAAAGAGCCTTTGCTACGTCGGGTCCCTCAGACCTTCTACTAAGTGTTAAACAGTGCGTTTGCTACGTCGGGTCCCTTAGACCACCTGCAAAGTAGATCCTTAGCTACGTCGTGTCCTCGTACTCTCTGGAAAGAAGAGCCTTAGCTACGTTGGGTTCCTCAGACCTCTTGCCTAGCCGATCCTTAGCTACGTCGGGTCCCTCAGACGTCTTGTTAATTGTTAAACAGAGCCTTAACTACGTCGGGTCCCCTAGACATCTTCCAAAGCAGATCCTTAGCTATGTCGAGTCCTCGGACTCTCTACTAAGAAGGGCCTTAGCTACGTCGGGTCCCTCAAACCCCTTACTAAGTGTTAAACTTGGTCTTAGCTATGTCGGGTCTCTCAGACCTCCTACTAAGAAGAGCCATAGCTACGTCGGGTCCCTCAGACTTCCTACTAAGTGTTAAACAGAGCCATAGCTATGTCGTGAACCTTAGACCTCCTACAAAGCAGATCCTTAGCTACGTCGAGACCTCGGACTCTCTGCTAAGAAGAGCCTTAGCTACGTCGGGTCCCTAAGACCTCCCACAAATCTGATCCTTAGCTACGTCGAGTCCTTGGACTCTCTACTAAGAAGAGTCTAAGCTACGTCGGGTCCCTCAGACCCTCTACTAAGCGTTAAACATGGCCTTCGCTTCGTCGGATCCCTTAGACCGCCTGCTCAGTGTTAAACTGACCCTTAGCTACGTCGGGTCCCTCAGACCTCCTGCTAATCCGATCCTTAGCTACGTCGAGTCCTCAGACTCTCTGCTAAGAAGAGCCTCAGCAACATCGAGTCCCTCAGATCTCCTGCTAGGTGTTAAACAGAGCCTTAGCTACGTCGGGTCCCTTAGACCACCTGCAAAGCAGATCTTTAGCTACGTCGAGTCCTCGGACCCTTTGCTAAGAAGAGCCTACGTCGGGCCCCTCAGAGCTCTTGCAAAGTGTTAAACAGGGCCTTAGCTACATCGTGTCCCTTAGACCTCATGCAAAGCAGATCTTTAGCAATGTCGAGTCCTCGGCCTATCTGCTAAGAAGAGCCTTAGCTACATCGGGTCCCTCAGACCTCCTGCTAAGGTTTAAATAGATCCTTAGCTATGTCGAGTCCTCGAACTGTCTACTGAGAAGAGCCTCAGCTACGTCGGGGCCCTCAGACCTCCTGCTAAGTGTTAAACAGAGCCTTAGATACGTTGGGTCCCTCAGACCTCCTGCTAAACAGATCCTTCGCTGGGTTGAGTCCTCGGACTCTCTACTAAGAAGAGCCTTAGCAAAGTCGAGTCCCTCAGACCACCTACTAAAACGATTCTTAGCTACGTCGAGTCATCGGACTCTTTGCTAAGAAGAGCTTTAACTACGTCGGGTCACTCAGACCTCCTGCTAATTATTAAACAGAGCCCAGCAACGTCGGGTCGCTCAAACCGCCTGCTAAGTGTTAAACTGAGCGTTAGCTACGTCGGGTCCCTTAGACCTTCTACAAAGCAGATCCTTTGCTACGTCGAGTCCTCGGTCCTCGTTCAAAGTGTTAAACAGAGCCTGAGCTAAGTCTGTCCTTAAGACCTCTTCCTAAATAGATCCTTAGCTACGTCGAGTTTTCAAACTCTCTACTAAAAAGAGCCTTACCTACGTCGGGTCCCTCAGACCTCCTACTAATCGTTAAACAGAGCCTTAGCTACATCGGGTCCCATAGATCCCTGCAAATTAGATCCTTAGCTAAGTCGAGTCCTCGGACTCTCAACTAAGAAGAGCCTTAGCTACGTCGGGTCCCTCAGACCACCTGCTAAGCAGATCCTTAGCTGCGATGAGTCCTCGAACTCACTGCTAGAAGGAGCCTTAGCTACGCCGGGTCCATAAGACCTCCTGCAAAGTGTTAAACAGAGCCTTAGCTACGTCAGGTCCCTCAGACCTACCGCTAAGTGTTAAACAGAGCCTTAGCAACGTCGGGTCCCACAGAACTCCTGCTAAGCAGATCCTTAGCCACGTCGAGTCCTCGGACTCTCTGCTTAGAAGTGCCTTAGCTACATCGGCTCCTTAAGGCCTCATGCTAAGTGTTAAACCGAGCCTTAGATACGTCGGGTCCTTGAGACCTCCTTCAAAGCAGATCCTTAGATTCGTCGAGTCCTCGAACTCACTACGAAGAAGAGCTTTAGCTACGTCGGGTCCATCAGACCGTCTACTAAGTGTTAAATAGGGCTTTAGCAATGTCGAGTCCCTCAAACCTCCTCTTAAACAGATCCTTTGCTGGATCGAGTCCTCGTACTTTCCGCTAAGAAGAGCCTTAGCTACGTCGGGTCCCTCAGACCACCTGCTAATCCGATCCTTACCTACGTCGAGTCCTCGGACTCTCTGCTAAGAAGAGCCTTAGCAACGTCGGGTCCCTCAGACCTCTTGCTATGTGTTAAACAGAGCCTCATCTACTTCGGGAACCTTAGACCTCCAACAAAGCAGATCCTTAGCTACGTCGTGACCTCGGACTCTCTGCTAAGAAGAGATTTAGCTTTGTCGGGTCCCTCAGACCTCCTGCTATGTATTAAACAGAGCCTTAGCTACGTCGGGTCCTTCAGACCTCCTGCTAAGCGTTAAACAGAGCTTTAGCTAGGTCGGGTCCCTCAGACCTACTGCTTAGTGTTAAACAGAGCCTTAGCTATGTTGGGTCCCTCAAACCGCCTGCTAAGCAGATCCTTAGCTGCGTCGAGTCCTCGGACTCTCTGTTAAGATGAGCCTTAGCTATATCGGGTCCTTTAGTCCTCCTGCTAAGAAGGGCCTTAGCTACGTCGAGTCCCTTAGACCTCCTGCTTACTGTTGAACAGAGCCATAGCTACGTCAGGTCCCTTAGACCTCCTGCAAAGCAGATCCTTAGCTATGTTGTGTCCTCGGACTCTCTGCTTAGAAGAGCCTTCGCTACGTCGGGTCCCTCAGACCTCCTACTATGTGTTAAACAAAGCCTTAGCCGTGTCGGGTCCCTTTGACCTCTTGCAAAGCCGATCCTTAGCAACGTCGAGGCCCTCAGACCTCCTGCTAAGTGTTAAACAGAGCCTTTGCAACGTCAGGTCCCTCAGACCTCCTGCTAAACTGATTGTTAGCTGCGTCGAGTCCTCGAACTCTTTACTAAGAAGAGCCTTAGCTACATCGGGTCCATCTGACCTCATGCTAAGTGTTAAATAGAGCCTTAGCTACGTTGGGTCCCTTAGACCTCCCGCAAAGTAGAAATTTAGCTAAGTCGAGTCCTCCGACTCTCTGCTAAGAAGAGCCTTAGCTACGTCGGGTCCCTCAGACCGCCTGTTATGTGTTAAACAGTGCCTTACCTACGTCGGGTCCTTCAGACCAACTGCTAAGCCGATCCTTAGTAACGTCGACTCCTCGGACTCTCTGCTAAGAAGAGCCTAAGCTACGTCGGGTCCCTCAGACCTCCTACTAATTGTTAAACAGAGCGTTAGCTACGTCGGGTCCCTTAGACCTCTTGCAAAGCAGATCCTTAGCTGCGTTGAGTCCTCAGACTCTCTGCTAAGAAGAGCCATAGCTACGTTGGGTCCCTCAGACCTCCTGCTCAGTGGTAAACTAGCTTCGTCAGGTCCCTCAGACTTCCTGCTAATCGGATCCTTAGCTTCGTCGAGTCCTCGGACTCTCTGCTGAAAAAACCCTTAGCAACGTCAGGTCCCTTAGACCTCATACTATGTCTTAAACAGAGCCATTGCTACGTCGGGAACCTTAGACCTCCTACAAACAGATCCTTAGCTGCGTCGAGACCTCAGACTCTCTGCTAAGAAGAGCCTTAGCTACGTCGGCTCCTTCAGACCCCTTGCTAATCATATCCTTAGCTATGTGGAGTCCCTTAGACCTCCTGCTAAGTGTTAAACAGAGCCTAAGCTACGTCAGGTCCCTTAGACCGCCTACTAAGCAGATCCTTAGTAGCATCAAATCCTCGGACTCTCTGCTAAGAATTGCCTTAGCTACGTCGGGTCCCTTAGACCTCCTGCAAAGAAGATCTTTAGCTACATCGAGTCCACGGAGTCTCTGCTAAGAAGGGCCCTAGCTACGTCGGGTTCCTTAGACCTCCTACAAAGCAGATACTTAGCTATGTAGAGTCCTCGAACTCTTTGCTAAGAAGATCCTTAGCTTTGTCGGGTCCCTCAGACCTCCTACTAAGTATTTAGCAGTCCCTTAGCTACATCGGGAACCTTAGACCTCCTAAAAAGCAGAGCCTTCGCTACGTCGACTCCGCAGACTCTCTACTAAGAAGAGCCTTGGCAACGTCGGGTCACTCAGACCGCCTGCTAAGTAGATCCTTAGCTGCGTCGAGTCCTCGAACTCTCTGCTAAGAAGAGCCTTAGCTTTATCGGGTCCCTCAGACCTCCTTCTTAGCCGAACTTTAGCTATGTCAAGCCCTCGGAATCTCTGCTAAGAAGAGCCTTAGCTACGTCGGGTCCCTCAGACCTTCTGCTAAGTGTTAAACAGAGCATTAGCTACGTCGAGTCCCTCAGACCGCCTGTTAAGCAGATACTTAGCTACGTCGAGTCCTCGAACTCTCTGCTAAGAAGAGCCTTAACTTCATTGGGTCCCTCAGACCTCCTACTAAGCCGATCTTTAGCTACGTCGAGCCCTCGGACTCTCTGCTAAAAAGAGCCTTAGCTACGTCGGGTCCCTCAAACCTCTTGCTAAATGTTAAACAGAGCCTCAGCTACATCGGGTCCCTCAGACCGCCAGCTAAGCACATCCTTAGCAGCGTCGAGTCCTCGGACTCTCTGCTAAGAAGAGCCATTGCTACGTCGAGTCCTTCAGACCTCCTACTAAGTGTTAAACAGAGCGTTAGCTACGTCAGGTCCCTTAGACCACCTGCGAAGTAGATCTTTAGCTACGTCGAGTCCTCGTACTCTCTGGAAAGAAGAGCCTTAGCTACGTCGGGTCCCTCAGACCTCTTGCTATGTGTTAAACAGAGCCTTAGCTATGTCGGGTCCCTTAGAACGCCTACTAAGCAGGTCCTTAGCAGCGTTTAGTCCTCGGACTCTCTGCTAAGAAGTGCCTTAGCTACGTTGGGTCCCTCAGACCTCTTGCTTAGCCGATCCTTAGCCACGTCAAGTCCTCGGGCTCTCTGCTAAGAAGAGCCTTAGCTACGTCGGGTCCCTTAGACCTCCTCTGAATTGTTAAACAGAACCTTAACTACGTCGGGTCCCCTAGACATCTTCGAAAGCAGATCCTTAGCTACGTCGAGTCCTCGGACTCTCTACTAAGAAGGGCCTTAGCTATGTCGGGTCCCTCAAACCCCCTACTTAGTGTTAAACTAGGTCTTAGCTACGTCGGGTCCCTCAGACCACCAGCTCAATGTTAAACTGAACCTTAGCCACGTCGGGTCTCTCAGACCTCCTGCTAATCCGATCCTCAGGCACGTCGAGTCCTCAGACTCTCGGCTAAGAAGAGCCTTAGCTGCGTCGGGTCCCTCAAACCTCCTACTATGTGTTAAACAGAGCCATAGCTACGTCGGGAACCTTAGACCTCCTACAAAGTAGATCCTTAGCTACGTCGAGACCTCGGACTCTCTGCTAAAAAGAGCCTTAGCTACCTCGGGTCCCTCAGACGTCCTGCAAATCTGATCCTTAGCTACGTCGAGTCCTCGGACTCTCTACTAAGAAGAGCCTAAGCTACGTCAGGTCCCTCAGACCCTCTACTAAGCGTTAAACATGGCCTTCGCTACGTCGGGTCCTTCAAACCGCCTGCTTAGTGTTAAACTGACCCTTAGCTACGTCGAGTCCTTCAGACCTTCTGCTAATCCGATCCTTAGCTACGTCGAGTCCTCGGCTCTCTGCTAAGAAGAGCCTCAGCAACATCGAGTCCCTCAGACCTCTTGCTAGGTGTTAAACAGATCCTTAGCTATGTCGTGTCCCTTAGACCTCCTGCGAAGTAGATCTTTAGCTACGTCGAGTCCTCGGACCCTTTGCTAAGAAGAACCTTAGTTACGTCGGGTCCCTCAGACCGGCTGCTAAGCAGATCCTTAGCTACATCGGGTCCCTCAGACCTCCTGCTAAGTGTTAAACAGAGCCCTGGTTACATCAGGTCCCTCAGACCACCTGGTATGCAGATCCTTAGTTGCGTCGAGTCCTCGAACCTCCTGCGTCGACGTAGCACAGGATCTACTTAGAAGATCGTTCGCTACGTCGGGTCCCTTAGACCTCCTGCTAAGGTTTAAACAGAGCCTTAGCAACGTCGGGTCCTTTAGAACTCCTGCAAAGCAGATCCTTAGCTACGTCTAGTCCTCGAACTCTCTGCTAAGAAGAGCCTCAGCTACGACGGGGCCTTAAGAAGAGCCTTAGCTACGTCGGGTCCCTCAGACATCCTGCTATGTGTTAAACAGAGCCTTAGCTACGTCGGGTCCCTTAGACCGCCAGCTAAGCTGATCCTTTGCTGCGTCGAGTCCTCGGACTCTCTGCTAAGAAGAGCCTTAGCTACGTTGGGTCTCTCAGACCTCTTGCTAAGGCGATCTTTAGCTACGTCGAGTCCTCGGACTCTCTGCTAAGAAGAGCCTTAGCTACGTTGGGTCTCTCAAACCGCCTGCTAAGCAGATCCTTGCTACATTGAGTCCTCAGACTCTCTGCTAAGAAGAGCCTTTACCACGTCGGGTCCCTTGGACCTCCTGCTAATTGTTAAACAGAGCCTTAGCTATGTCGGGTCCCTTAGACCTCCTGCAAAGCAAATCCTTAGCTACGTCGAGTCCTCGAACTTTCTACTAAGAAGAGCCTTAACTACGTCGGGTGAGCTCCTACTAAGAAGATCCTTAGCAACGTCGAGTCCTCGGACTCTCTACTTAGAAGAGCATTAGCTACGTTGGGTCCCACAGACCTCTCACTAAGTGTGAAACAGAGCCTTAGCTACGTCGGGTCCCTTAGACCACCTGCAAAGCAAATCCTTAGCTACGTTGAGTCCTCGGACTCTCTACTAAGAAGAGCCTTTGCTACGTCGGGTCCCTCAGACCCCCTACTAAGTGTTAAGAAGAGCCTTAACTACGTCGGGTGACCTCCTACTAAGAAGATCCTTAGCAACGTCGAGTCCTCGGACTCTCTACTTAGAAGAGCATTAGCTACGTTGGGTCCCACAGACCTCTCACTAAGTGTGAAACAGAGCCTTAGCTGTAACACCCCGAACCCTTAAGAAGGATTTAGATGCATAACCTGTCTTATAAAAAAAATCAACAATGATATAATGGAACAGAGCGTAATATTTATCCTCAAATAAACTTCTTGAATATCATCAGATTTCCTTAACAATCCATAAAAACAAAACAACAATAATATTCTTGAATGTAAAATCTCCAAATAACATCTCAAAATAGTTCCAAAATAATAATCTCATTGTCCTGAAACAATTTTACTAAAACAATTCAGCAACTATCAAGCTCCAAACGAAGTCGTCCATCTAAGGCTCCACTGATCTACCACCAAAAGACACTCCATAACTCTAATTTGAAAGGATGGAAAAAGGGGTGAGCTAAAGGCTCAATAAGAGACTACAAACATGAGGATGTCTCCCAAAAACAAAACGATAATATCATTGACAAAATATAGTCATCACGATACAATTAAAATTAGTTTAAACTGTAATATAATATATTCTATAAAGCTGTTGAAATAAAACACTTCACTATAACACTGTAAACATTAATAAAATAATGACCACATTTATATGCCAATATGCACCGAATAGGTAGAAACAATTTTATTTTGAAAATAAGCAATTTTCCACCTAAAAGAACAGTAGTAAATAAACAGTAATTCAATATGAAAAATATTAGTCAAACACAGACAAAAGCTGCTAAACACTCGGTGGGTGATTTCCCATGGGAACAATAACACTAACCTCAAAGAGGCAACATTAGCTCCGAAGAGCAACAATAACACTGCACCACACCACACTAACACTACTTCGGCCGAAGACCAACACTTAACCCTGTGTTGGCAAAGGTTGCAGACTGTCTAGTTGACCATTTGAAACACTCTTGACATATACAGTTTCACAATAATATACAATAAATAATAGAGTTTGAGTATGTATAAAGCACTAACAATGGTATAAGTCTTTGAAACTTCACTTTTGCAATTATGTGTATGTATATATATATATATATATATATTTTTACCACAATTATATATATATATATATATGTAAAAATATATACGTCTTGAGAGACGTCATGTGTTGAAGTCTACTTACCTCTAGTGGCTAAACCAAGCTTCACTTCAATTGCTCGAAACAACGTCAACTAGAACCTAAATAATAATTAAACAGTTCAATAAGGGCAGGTTCTTTAATAACCACAAAGTCCTCTTGATAAAACAATTCCTCAACCACTATGAAGATTTGGCAAGATAAAATTTAACGTGTCTTTCTAATATAACTCCAACCCTATTCTAGATTAAAAAAACAAAGTATACCCTAAACTAACACTTAATATACTTATATATATCCAAGTAGTGCAAGCCTTATATACATTAGCCTTCACAATCCAATCCGCATAAGCAATTTACATTAAAAGTCATAGTTTCATAAAGGCAATTTATGCATATATATATATATATATATATATTCATATTCACATGGCCGCATCCCTAATCTAATATATATATATATACATCAATATACACATGCCGCATCCCTAATCTAATATATATATATACATTCATATTCACATGGCCGCATCCCTAATCTAATATATATATATACATTCATATTCACATGGCCGCATCCCTAATCTAATATATATATATACATTCATCTTCACCTTTGGCCAACCATGTGAACTAATCATTGTAATATATATATATATATATATATATATATTCGGCAATCCAATTGAATCCAATGGATGAACTATTGATGTAATATATATATATATATATATATTCGGCAAATCCAATTTATACATTATTATCATTGTAAAAATCACAATATAAATTAATTATTTCCTCCAAAATAAATAAGCAATTTATCAAATTTACTCTCTAGAAGTGATTAAATTAAATTTAAATGAGACGGGTGTTACATTAGCTACGTCGGGTCCCTCAGACCGCCTGCTAAGCAGATCCTTAACTACGTCCAGTCCTCGAACTCTCTGCTAAGAAGAGCCTTAGCTACGTCGGGTCCCTCAGACCTCCTGCTAAGTGTTAAACAGAGCCTTAGCAACTTCAGGTCCCAGAGACCTTCTGCTAAGCAGATCCTTAGCTATGTCGAGCCTTAGCTACAACGGGTCCATCAGACCTCTTGCTAAGTGAAAAACAGAGCCATGGCAACGTTGGGTCCATTAGACCTCCTTCAAAGCAGATTCTTGCTACATCGAGTCCTCGGACTCTCTGCTAAGAAGAGTTTTAGCTACGTCGGGTCCCTCAGAGCTCCTGCTAAGCGGATCCTCAGCTACGTCGAGTCCTTAAACTCTCCGCTTAGAAGAGCCTTAGCTATATTGGGTCCCTCTGACCTCCTACTAAGTGTTAAACAGATCCTTAACTACGTCGGTTCCCTTAGACCTCTCGCAAAGCAAATCCTGAGCGACGTTGAGTCCTCGGACTCTCTACTAAGAAGAGCCGTTTCTACGTCGGGTCCCTCAGACCCCCTACTAAGTGTTAAACAGAGCCTTAGCTGCGTCGGGTCCCTCAGACCGCCTGTTAAGCAGATCCTTAGCTGAGTCGAGTCCTCGAACTCTCTGCTAAGAAGAGCCTTAGCTACGTTGGGTCCCTCAAACCTCCTGCTAAGACGATCCTTAGCTACATCAAGTCCCTCAGACATCCTGCTATGTGTTAAACATAGCCTTAGCCACGTCGGGTCCCTCAGAGCGCCTGCTAAGCAGATCCTTAGCTGCGTCGAGCCCTCAAACTCTCTACTAAGAAGAGCCTTAGCTACGTTGGGTCCCTCAAACCTCCTGCTGAGCCGATCCTTAGCTACATCGAGTCCTTGGACGATCTGCTAAGAAGAGCCTTAGCTACGTCGGGTCCCTCAGACCTTCTAGTAATTGTTAAACAGAGCCTTAGCTACGTCTGGTCTCTCAGACCTCCTGCTAATTGTTAAACAGAGCCTTAGCTACGTCGGCTACGATAGACCTCCTGCAAAGTAGATCTTTAGCTACGTCGAGTCCTCGTACTCTCTGCTTAGAAGAGCCTTAGCTACGTCGAGTCCCTCAGACCCCCTGCTAAATGTCAAACAAAGCCTTAGCTACGTCGGGTCCCTCAGACCGCCTACTAAGCAGATCCTTAGCTGCATCGAGTCCTCGGACTCTCTACTAAGAAGAGCCATAGCTACGTTGGGTCCCTCAGACATCTTGCTCAGTGTTAAACAGAGCCTTAGCAACGTCGGTTCCCTTAGACCTCCTGCAATGAAGATCTTTAACTACATCGAATCCCCGTACTCTCTGCTAAGAATAGCCATAGCTACGTCGGGTCCCTCAAACCTCCTGCTAAGTGTTAAACAGAGCCTTAGCTACGTTAGGTCCCTTAGACCACCTGCAAAGTACATCCTTAGCTACGTCGAGTCCTCGGACACTCTGGTAAGAAGAGGCTTAGCTACGTCGGGTCCCCAAGACCTTTAGCTATGTGTTAAACAGAGCCTTAGCTACGTCGATTCCCTCAGAACGCCTGCTAAGCTGATCCTAAGCAGCGTCAAATCCTCGGACTCTCTGCTAAAAACTGCGTTAGCTACGTTGGGTCTATCAGACCTCCTGCTAATCTGATCTTTAGGCACGTCGAGTCCTCGGACTCTCTACTAAAAAGAGCCTTAGCTACGTTGGAACCTTAAACATCTTACAAAGCAGATCTTCAGCTACGTCGAGACGTCAAACTATCTGCTAAGAAGAGCCTTAGCAACGTCGGGTCCCTCAGACCTCCTGCTAAGCCGATCCTTATCTACATTTAGTCCATAGACTCTCTACAAAGAAGAGCCCTAGCTACATCGGGTCCCTCAGACCCCCTACTAAGTGTTAAACAGAGCCTTAGCTACGTCCGGTCCCTCAGACCGCCTGTTAAGCAGATCCTTAGCTGCGTCGAGTCCTCCAACTCTCTGCTAAGAAGAGCCTTAGCAACGTCGGGTCCCTCAAACCTCCTCCGAAGACGATCCTTAGCTAAATCAAGTCCCTTAGACGTCCTGCTATGTGTTAAACATAGCCTTAGCCACGTCGGGTCCCTCAGACCGCCTGCTAAGCAGATCCTTAGCTGCGTCGAGCCCTCAGACTCTCTGATAAGAAGAGCCTTAGCTACGTTGGGTCCCTCAAACCTCCTGCTGAGCCGATCCTTAGCTACATCGAGTCCTTGGACTATCTGCTAAGAAGAGCCTTAGCTACGTCGGGTCCCTCAGACCTTCTGGTAATTGTTAAACAGAGCCTTAGCTACGTCTGGTCTCTCAGACCTCCTGCTAATTGTTAAACAGAGCCTTAGCTACGTCGGCTACGATAGACCTCCTGCAAAGTAGATCTTTAGCTACGTCGAGTCCTCGTACTCTCTGCTTAGAAGAGCCTTAGCTACGTCGAGTCCCTCAGACCCCCTGCTAAATGTCAAACAAAGCCTTAGCTACGTCGGGTCCCTCAGACCGCCTACTAAGCAGATCCTTAGCTGCATCGAGTCCTCGGACTCTCTACTAAGAAGAGCCATAGCTACGTTGGGTCCCTCAGACATCTTGCTCAGTGTTAAACAGAGCCTTAGCAACGTCGGTTCCCTTAGACCTCCTGCAATGAAGATCTTTAACTACATCGAATCCCCGTACTCTCTGCTAAGAATAGCCATAGCTACGTCGGGTCCCTCAAACCTCCTGCTAAGTGTTAAACAGAGCCTTAGCTACGTTAGGTCCCTTAGACCACCTGCAAAGTACATCCTTAGCTACGTCGAGTCCTCGGACACTCTGGTAAGAAGAGGCTTAGCTACGTCGGGTGCCCAAGACCTTTAGCTATGTGTTAAACAGAGCCTTAGCTACGTCGATTCCCTCAGAACGCCTGCTAAGCTGATCCTAAGCAGCGTCAAATCCTCGGACTCTCTGCTAAAAACTGCGTTAGCTACGTTGGGTCTATCAGACCTCCTGCTAATCTGATCTTTAGGCACGTCGAGTCCTCGGACTCTCTACTAAAAAGAGCCTTAGCTACGTTGGAACCTTAAACATCTTACAAAGCAGATCTTCAGCTACGTCGAGACGTCAAACTATCTGCTAAGAAGAGCCTTAGCAACGTCGGGTCCCTCAGACCTCCTGCTAAGCCGATCCTTATCTACATTTAGTCCATAGACTCTCTACAAAGAAGAGCCCTAGCTACATCGGGTCCCTCAGACCCCCTACTAAGTGTTAAACAGAGCCTTAGCTACGTCCGGTCCCTCAGACCGCCTGTTAAGCAGATCCTTAGCTGCGTCGAGTCCTCCAACTCTCTGCTAAGAAGAGCCTTAGCAACGTCGGGTCCCTCAAACCTCCTCCGAAGACGATCCTTAGCTAAATCAAGTCCCTTAGACGTCCTGCTATGTGTTAAACATAGCCTTAGCCACGTCGGGTCCCTCAGACCGCCTGCTAAGCAGATCTTTAGCTGCGTCGAGCCCTCAGACTCTCTGATAAGAAGAGCCTTAGCTACGTTGGGTCCCTCAAACCTCCTGCTGAGCCGATCCTTAGCTACATCGAGTCCTTGGACTATCTGCTAAGAAGAGCCTTAGCTACGTCGGGTCCCTCAGACCTTCTGGTAATTGTTAAACAGAGCCTTAGCTACGTCTGGTCCCACAGACCTCCTGCTAATTGTTAAACAGAGCCTTAGGTACGTCGGCTCCGTTAGACCTCCTGCAAAGTAGATCTTTAGCTACGTCGAGTCCTCGTACTCTCTGCTTAGAAGAGCCTTAGCTACGTCGTGTCCCTCAGACCCCCTGCTAAATGTTAAACAAAGCCTTAGCTACGTCGGGTCCCTCAGACCGCCTACTAAGCAGATCCTTAGCTGTGTCGAGTCCTCGGACTCTCTACTAAGAAGAGCCATAGCTACGTTGGGTCCCTCAGACCTCTTACTCAGTGTTAAACAGAGCCTTAGCAACGTCGGTTCCCTTAGACCTCCTGCAATGAAGATCTTTAACTACATCGAATCCTCGTACTCCCTGCTAAGAATAGCCATAGCTACGTCGGGTCCCTCAGACCTCCTGCTAGGTGTTAAACAGAGCCTTAGCTACGTTAGGTCCCTTAGACCACCTGCAAAGTACATCCTTAGCTACGTCAAGTCCTCAGACACTCTGGTAAGAAGAGGCTTAGCTACGTCGGGTCCCCAAGACCTTTAGCTATGTGTTAAACAAAGCCTTAGCTACGTCGATTCCCTCAGAACGCCCGCTAAGCTGATCCTGAGCAGCGTCAAATCCTCGGACTCTCTGCTAAGAACTGTGTTAGCTACGTTGGGTCTATAAGACCTCCTGCTAATCTGATCTTTAGGCACGTCGAGTCCTCGGACTCTCTACTAAGAAGAGCCTTAGCTACGTTGGAACCTTAAATCTTACAAAGCAGATCTTCAGCTACGTCGAGACGTCGGACTATCTGCTAAGAAGAGCCTTAGCAACGTCGGGTCCCTCAGACCTCCTGCTAAGCCGATCCTTATCTACATTTAGTCCATAGACTCTCTACTAAGAAGAGCCCTAGCTACATCGGGTCCCTCAGACCCCCTACTAAGTGTTAAACAGAGCCTTAGCTATGTCCGGTCCCTCAGACCGCCTGTTAAGCAGATCCTTAGCTGCGTCGAGTCCTCGAACTCTCTGCTAAGAATAGCCCTGGCTACGTCGGGTCCCTCAAACCTCCTCCGAAGACGATCCTTAGCTACATCAAGTCCCTTAGAATTCTTGCTATGTGTTAAACATAGCCTTAGCCACGTCAGGTCCCTCAGACCGCCTGCTAAGCAGATCCTTAGCTGCGTCGAGCCCTCAGACTCTCTGCTAAGAAGAGCCTTAGCTACGTTGGGTCCCTCAAACCTCCTGCTGAGCCGATCCTTAGCTACATCAAGTCCTTGGACTATCTGCTAAGAAGAGCCTGAGCTATGTCGGGTCCCTCAGACCTTCTGGTAATTGTTAAACAGAGCCTTAGCTACGTCTGGTCCCTCAGACCTCCTGCTAATTGTTAAACAGAGCCTTAGCTACGTCGTCTCCGTTGGACCTCCTGCAAAGTAGATCTTTAGCTACGTCGAGTCCTCGTACTCTCTGCTTAGAAGAGCCTTAGCTACGTCGTGTCCCTCAGACCCCCTGCTAAATGTTAAACAAAGCCTTAGCTACGTCGGGTCCCTCAGACCGCCTACTAAGCAGATCCTTAGCTGCGTCGAGTCCTCGGACTCTCTACTAAGAAGAGCCATAGCTATGTTGGGTCCCTCAGACCTCTTGCTCAGTGTTAAACAGAGCCTTAGCAACGTCGGTTCCCTTAGACCTCCTGCAATGAAGATCTTTAACTACATCGAATCCTCGTACTCTCTGCTAAGAATAGCCATAGCTACGTCGGGTCCCTCAGACCTCCTGCTAAGTGTTAAACAGAGCCTTAGCTACGTTAGGTCCCTTAGACCACCTGCAAAGTTCATCCTTAGCTACGTCGAGTCCTCAGACACTCTGGTAAGAAGAGGCTTAGCTACGTCGGGTCCCCAAGACCTTTAGCTATGTGTTAAACAGAGCCGTAGCTACGTCGATTCCCTCAGAACGCCTGCTAAGCTGATCCTAAGCAGCGTAAAATCCTCGGACTCTCTGCTAAGAACTGCGTTAGCTACGTTGGGTCTATCAGACCTCCTGCTAATCTGATCCTTAGACACGTCGAGTCCTCGGACTCTCTACTAAGAAGAGCCTTAGCTACGTTGGAACCTTAAACATCTTACAAAGCAGATCTTCAGCTACGTCGAGACGTCGGACTATCTGCTAAGAAGAGCCTTAGCAACGTCGGGTCCTCCAGACCTCCTGCTAAGCCGATCCTTATCTACATTTAGTCCATAGACTCTCTACTAAGAAGAGCCCTAGCTACATTAGGTCCCTCAGACCCCCTACTAAGTGTTAAACAGAGCCTTAGCTACGTCCGGTCCCTCAGACCGCCTGTTAAGCAGATCCTTAGCTGCGTCGAGTCCTCGAACTCTCTGCTAAGAAGAGCCTTAGCTACGTCGGGTCCCTCAAACCTCCTCCGAAGACGATCCTTAGCTACATCAAGTCCCTTAGACGTCCTGCTATGTGTTAAACATAGCCTTAGCCACGTCGGGTCCCTCAGACCGCCTGCTAAGCAGATCCTTAGCTACGTCGAGCCCTCAGACTCTCTGCTAAGAAGAGCCTTAGCTACGTTGGGTCCCTCAAACCTCCTGCTGAGCCGATCCTTAGCTACATCAAGTCCTTGGACTATCTGCTAAGAAGAGCCTTAGCTACGTCGGGTCCCTCAGACCTTCTGGTAATTGTTAAACAGAGCCTTAGCTACGTCTGGTCCCTCAGACCTCCTGCTAATTGTTAAACAGAGCCTTAGCTACGTCGTCTCCGTTAGACCTCCTGCAAAGTAGATCTTTAGCTACGTCGAGTCCTCGTACTCTCTGCTTAGAAGAGCCTTAGATACGTCGTGTCCCTTAGACCCCCTGCTAAATGTTAAACAAAGCCTTAGCTACGTCGGGTCCCTCAGACCGCCTACTAAGCAGATCCTTAGCTGCGTCGAGTCCTCGGACTCTCTACTAAGAAGAGCCATAGCTACGTTGGGTCCCTCAGACCTCTTGCTCAGTGTTAAACAGAGCCTTAGCAACGTCGGTTCCCTTAGACCTCATGCAATGAAGATCTTTAACTACATCGAATCCTCGTACTCTCTGCTAAGAATAGCCATAGCTACGTCGGGTCCCTCAAACCTCCTGCTAAGTGTTAAACAGAGCCTTAGCTACGTTAGGTCCCTTAGACCACCTGCAAAGTACATCCTTAGCTACGTCGAGTCCTCGGACACTCTGGTAAGAAGAGGCTTCGCTACGTCGGGTCCCCAAGACCTTTAGCTATGTGTTAAACAGAGCCTTAGCTACGTCGATTCCCTCAGAACGCCTGCTAAGCTGATCCTAAGCAGCGTAAAATCCTCGGACTCTCTGCTAAGAACTGCGTTAGCTACGTTGGGTCTATCAGACCTCCTGCTAATCTGATCCTTAGGCACGTCGAGTCCTCGGACTCTCTACTAAGAAGAGCGTTAGCTACGTTGGAACCTTAAACATCTTACAAAGCAGATCTTCAGCTACGTCGAGACGTCGGACTATCTGCTAAGAAGAGCCTTAGCAACGTCGGGTCCCTCAGACCTCCTGCTAAGCCAATCCTTATCTACATTTAGTCCATAGACTCTCTACTAAGAAGAGCCCTAGCTACATCGGGTCCCTCAGACCCCCTACTAAGTGTTAAATAGAGCCTTAGCTGCGTCCGGTCCCTCAGACCGCCTGTTAAGTAGATCCTTAGCTGCGTCGAGTCCTCCAACTCTCTGCTAAGAAGAGCCTTAGCTACGTCGGGTCCCTCAAACCTCCTCCGAAGACGATCCTTAGCTACATCAAGTCCCTTAGACGTCCTGCTATGTGTTATACATAGCCTTAGCCACGTCGGGTCCCTCAGACCGCCTGCTAAGCAGATCCTTAGCTGCGTCGAGCCCTCAGACTCTCTGCTAAGAAGAGCCTTAGCTACGTTTGGTCCCTCAAACCTCCTGCTGAGCCGATACTTAGCTACATCGAGTCCTTGGACTATCTGCTAAGAAGAGCCTTAGCTACGTCGGGTCCCTCAGACCTTCTGGTAATTGTTAAACAGAGCCTTAGCTACCTCTGGTCCCTCAGACCTCCTGCTAATTGTTAAACAGAGCCTTAGCTACGTCGTCTCCGTTAGACCTCCTGCAAAGTAGATCTTTAGCTACGTCGAGTCCTCGTACTCTCTGCTTAGAAGAGCCTTAGCTACGTCATGTCCCTCAGACCCCCTGCTAAATGTTAAACAAAGCCTTAGCTACGTCGAGTCCCTCAGACCCCCTACTAAGCAGATCCTTAGCTGCGTCGAGTCCTCGGACTCTCTACTAAGAAGAGCCATAGCTACGTTGGGTCCCTCAGACCTCTTGCTCAGTGTTAAACAGAGCCTTAGCAACGTCGGTTCCCTTAGACCTCCTACAATGAAGATCTTTAACTACATCGAATCCTCGTACTCTCTGCTAAGAATAGCCATAGCTACGTCGGGTCCCTCAGACCTCCTGCTAAGTGTTAAACAGAGCCTTAGCTACGTTAGGTCCCTTAGACCACCTGCAAAGTTCGTCCTTAGCTACGTCGAGTCCTCGGACACTCTGGTAAGAAGAGGTTTTGCTACGTCGGGTCCCCAAGACCTTTAGCTATGTGTTAAATAGAGCCTTAGCTACGTCGATTCCCTCAGAAGGCCTGCTAAGTTGATCCTAAGTAGCGTCAAATCCTCGGACTCTCTCCTAAGAACTGCGTTAGCTACGTTGGGTCTATCAGACCTCCTGCTAATCTGATCCTTAGGCATGTCGACTCCTCGGACTCTCTACTAAGAAGAGCCTTAGCTACGTTGGAACCTTAAACATCTTACAAAGCAGATCTTCAGCTACGTTGAGACGTCGGACTATCTGCTAAGAAGAGCCAGCTACGTTGAGATGTCGGGTCCCTCAGACCGCCAGCTAAGCTGATCCTTAGTTGCGTTGAGTCCTTGGACTATGTGCTAGGAAGAGCCTTTGCTACGTCAGGTCCCTTAGACCTCCTGCTAATTGTTAAACAGAGCCTTAGCTACGTCGGGTCCTTTAGACAACCTGCTAAGAAGATCCTCAGTTGCGTTGATTCCCCTGACTATCTGCTAAGAACAGCCTTTGCTACGTCGGGTCCCTCAGACCTCTTGCTAAGGGTTAAACAGAGCCTTAGCTACGTCGGGTCCCTTAGACCACCTGCAAAGTAGATCCTTAGCAACGTCGAGTCCTCAGACTCTCTGGTAAGAAGAGGCTTAGCTACTTCAGGTCCCCAAGATCTCCTCCTATGTGTTAAACAGAGCCTTAGCTACGTCGATTCCCTCAGAACGCCTGCTAAGCAGATCCTTAGCAGCGTCAAGTCCTCGGACTGTCTACTAAGTGTTAAACAGAGCCTTAACTACGTCGGGCCCCTTAGACCTCCAGCAAAGCAGATACTTAGCTACGTCGAGTCCTCAGACTCTCTGCTAAGAAGAGCCATAACTACGTCGGGTCTCTCAGACCTCCTGCTATGTGTTAAACAGAGCCTTAGCTACGTCGGGACCCTCAGACCACCTGCTAAGCAAATCCTTAGCTGCGTTGAGTCCTCAGACTCTCTGCTAAGAAGAGCCTTAGCGACGTTGGGTCCCTCAGGCCGCCTGCTAAGCTGATCCTTAGTTACATTTAGTCCTTGGACTGTCTACTAACAAGAGCCCTAGCTACGTTGGATCCCTCAGACCTCCTGCAAAGCAGATCCTTAGCTACGTCGAGTCCTCGGACTCTCTGCTAAGAGGAGCCTTAGCTACGTCGGGTCCCTTAGATCTCCTGCTATGTGTTATACAGAGCCTTAGCTACGTCGGGTGCCTCGGACTGCCTGCTAAGCAGATCCTTAGCTGTGTCGAGTCGTCAAACTCTTTACTAAGAAGCGCCTTAGCTACGTTGGGTCCCTCAGGCCACCTGCTCAGCCCATCCTTAGCTACATTTAGTCTTTAGACTCTCTACAAAGAAGAGCCCTAGCTACATCGGGTCCCTCAGATCTCCTGCTAAGTGTTAAACTGAACCTTAGCTACGTCGGGTCCCTTAGACCTCCTGCAAAGCAGATCCTTGATACGTCGAGTTTGCAAACTCTCTGCCAGGAGCAGCCTTAGCTACGTCGGGTCCCTTAGACCTCCTGCTATGTGTTAAATAGAGCCTTAGCTACGTCGGTTCCCTCAGACAGCCTGCTAAGCAGATCCTTAGCTGCGTCGAGTCCTTGGACTCTTTGCTAAGAAGAGCCTTAGCTACGTCGGGTCCCTTAGATCTCCTGCTATGTGTTATACAGACCCTTAGCTACGTCGGGTGCCTCGGACTGCCTGCTAAGAAGATCCTTAGCTGTGTCGAGTCGTCAAACTCTTTACTAAGAAGTGCCTTAGCTACGTTGGGTCCCTCAGGCCACCTGCTCAGCCCATCCTTAGCTACATTTAGTCTTTAGACTCTCTACAAAGAAGAGCCCTAGCTACGTCGGGTCCATCAGATCTCCTGCTAAGTGTTAAACTGAACCTTAGCTACGTCGGGTCCCTTAGACCTCCTGCAAAGCAGATCCTTGATACGTCGAGTTCGCAAACTCTCTGCCAGGAGCAGCCTTAGCTACGTCGGGTCCCTTAGACCTCCTGCTATGTGTTAAATAGAGCCTTAGCTACGTCGGTTCCCTCAGACAGCCTGCTAAGCAGATCCTTAGCTGCGTCGAGTCCTCGGACTCTTTGCTAAGAAGAGCCTTAGCTACGTTGGGTCCCTCAGACCTCTTGCTAAGCCGATCCTTAGCTACGTCGAGTCCTTGGACTCTCTGCGAAGAAAAGCCTTAGCTATGTCGAGTCCCTCAGACCTCGTGGTAACTGTTAAACAGAGCCTTAGCTACGTCGGGTCCCTCAGACAACCAGCTAACAGATCCTTAGCTGCGCCGAGTCCTCGAACTCTCTGCTAAGAAGAGCCTTCGCTATGACGGGTCCCTCAGACCTCTTGCTATGTGTTAAACAGAGCGGCAGCTACGTCGGGTCCGTTAGACCACCTGCAAAGTAGATCCTTAGCAGCGTCGAGTCCTCGGACTCTCTAGTAAGAAGAGGCTTAGCTACGTCAGGTCCTCAAGACTTCTGGCTATGTGTTAAACAGAGTGTTAGCTACGTCGATTCCCTCAGAAAGCCTGCTAAGCAGATCCTTAGCAGCGTCAAGTCCTCGGACTGTCTGCTAAGTGTTAAACAGAGCCTTAGCTAAGTCGGGTCCCATAGACCTCCAGCAAAGCAGATGCTTAGCTACGTCGAGTCCTCGGACTCTTTGCTAAGAAGAGCCTTAACTACGTCGGGTCCCTCAGACCTCCTGCTATGTGTTAAACAGAGCCTTAGCTACGTCGGGTCTCTCAGACCGCCTGCTAAGCTAACGCTTAGCTGCGTCGAGTCCTCAGACTCTCTGCTAAGAAGTGCCTTAGCTACGTTAGGTCCCTCAGGATGCCTGCTAAATCGATCCTTAGCTACATTTGGTTCTTGGCCTGTCTACTAAGAAGAGGCCTAGCTACGTCGGGTCCCTCAGACCTCCTGCAAAGCAGATCTTTAGCTACGTCGAGTCCTCAGACTCTCTGCTAAGAAGTGCCTTAGCTACGTCGGGTCCCTCAGACCTCCAGCTACGTGTTATGCAGAGCCTTAGCAATGTCGGGTCCCTCAGACCGCTTGCTAAGCAGATCCTTAGCTGTGTCGAGTCCTCAGACTCCTTGCTAAGAAGAGCCTTTGCTACGTTGGGGCCCTCAGGCCGCCTGTTCAGCCCATCCTTAGCTACATTTAGTCCTTAGACTCTCTACATAGAAGAGCCCTAGCTACATTGGGTCCCTCAGACCTCCTGCTGAGTGTTAAACTGAGCCTTAGCTACGTCGGGTCCCTTAGACCTCCTGCAAAGCAGATCCTTGGCTACATCGAGTCTGCGAACTCTCTACTAAGAGCAGCCTTAGCTACGTCGGGTCCCTCAGACCTTCTGCTATGTGTTAAATAGAGCCTTAGCTACGTCGGGTCCCTCAGACAGCCTACTAAGCAGATCCTTAGTTGCGTCGAGTCCTCGGACTCTCTGCTAAGAAGATCCTTAGGAACGTTGGGTTCCTCAGACCTCTTGCTAAGCTGATCCTTAGCTACGTCGAGTCCTCGGACTCTCTGCGAAGAAGAGCCTTAATTACGTCGAGTCCCTCAGACCTCGTGGTAACTGTTAAACAGAGCCTTAGCTACGTCGGGTCCCTTAGACAGCCAGCTAAGCAGATCGTTAGCTGCACCGAGTCCTCGGACTCTCTGCTAAGAAGAGCCTTCGCTACGTCAGGTCCCTCAGACCTCCTACTAAGTGTTAAACAAAGCCTTAGCTATGTCGGATCCCTTAGAACTCCTGCAAAGCAGATCCTTAGCTACGTCAATCCCACAGACTCTCTACTAAGCAGAGCCTTAGCTACGTCGGGTCCCTCAGACCTCCTGCTAAGTAGATCCTTAGCTACATCGAGTCCTCGGATTCTCTGCTCAGAAGAGAATTAGCAACGTTGGGTCCCTCAAACCTCCTACTAAGTGTTAAACAGAGCCTTGGCTACGTCGGATCCCTTAGACCTCCTGCAAAACAAATCCTTAGCTACGTTGAGTCCTCGGACTCTTTACTAAGAAGAGCCTTTGCTACGTCGGGTCCCTCAGACCTACTGCTAAGTGTTAAGCAGAGCCTTAGCTACATCGGGTCCCTCAAACCGCTCGCTAAGCAGATCTTTAGCTACGTCGAGTCCCTGAGACCTCCCACAAAACAGATCCATAGCAATGTCGAGTCCTCGGACTCTTTGCTAAGAAGAGCCTTAGCTACGTCGGGTCCCTCAGACCCACTGCTATGTTTTAAACAGAGCCTTAGCAACGTCGGGTCCCTCAGACCTCCTGCTAAGCAGATCCTTAGCTAGGCGAGTCCTCGGACTTTCAGCCAAAAAGGGCCTTGGCTACTTCGAGTCCCTCAAACCACTTGCTAATTGTTAAACATAGCCCTAGCTACGTCGGGTCCCATAGACCTCCTGCAAAGCAAATCCTTAGCTACGTCGAGTCCTCGGACTCTCTATTAAGAAGAGCCTGAGCTACGTTGGGCCCCCAGACCGCCAGCTAAGCAGATCCTTAGCAGCGTCGAGTCTTCGGACTCTGTGCTCAGAGGAGCGTTAGCTACGTCGAGTCCCTCAGACCTCCTGCTAAGTGTTAAACAGAGCCTTAGCTACGTCGGGTCCGTCAAACCTCCTCCTAAACAGATCCTTATCTGGATCCAGTCCTCGGACTCTCTGCTAAGAAGAGCCTTAGCTACGCCGGGTCCCTCGGACCTCCTGCTAAGCCGACCCTTAGCTACGTTAAGTCCTCGGGCTCTCTACTAAGAAGAGCCTTAGCTACGTCGGGTCCCTTAGACCTCTTGCTAATCAGATCCTTAGCTACGTCGCGTCCTCAGACTCTCTGCTAAGAAGAGCCTTAGCTACGACGGGTCCCTTAGACCTCCTGCTAAGCCAACGCATAGCTACGTTGAGTCCTCGGGTTCTCTGCTAAGAAGAGCCTTAGCTACGTTGGGTCCCTCAACGTCCTGCTAAGTGTTAAACAGAGCCTTAGCAACGCCAGGTCCCTCAGGCCTCACGCAAAGAAGATCATTAGCTATGTCGAGTCCGAAGACTATCTGCTTAGAAGAGCCATAGATACGTCGGGAACCTTAGACCTCCTACAAAGCTGATCCTTAGCAAAGACGAGACCTCAGACTCTCTGCTAAGAAGAGGCTTAGCTACGTCGGGTCCTTCAAACCTCCTGCTAAGCTGATCCATAGCTACCTTGAGTCCTCGGGCTCTCTGCTAAGAATAGCCTTAGCTACGTCGGGTCCCTCAGACCTCCTGCTAAGTAGATCCTTTGCTACGTCGAGTCCTCGGACTCTGTACTTAGAAGAGCCTTAGCTACGTTGGGTCCCTCAGACCCCCTACTAAGTGTTAATCAGAGCCTTTGCTGCGTCGAGTCCCTCACACCACCTGCTAAGCACATCCTTAGCTGCGTCGAGTCGTCGAACTCTCTTCTAAGAAGAGCCTTAGCTACGTCGGGTCCCTCAGACCGCCAGCTAAGCTGATCCTTTGCTGCATCGAGTCCTCGGACTCTCTGCTAAGAAGAGCCTTAGCTACGTTGGGTCTCTCAGACCTCCTGCTAAGCCGATCTTTAGCTACGTCGAGTCCTCGAACTCTCTGCTGAGAAGAGCCTTAGCTACGTTGGGTCTCTCAAACGGCCTGCTAAGCAGATCCTTGCTACATTGAGTCCTCAGACTCTCTGCTAAGAAGAGCCTTTACCACGTCGGGTCCCTTGGACCTCTTGCTAATTGTTAAACAGAGCCTTAGCTATGTTGGGTCCCTTAGACCTCCTGCAAAGTAGATCTTTAGCTAGGTCGAGTCCTCGGACTCTCTGCTTAGAAGAGCCATAACTACGTCGGGACCCTTTGACCTCCGGCTAGTTGCTAAACAAAGCCTTAACTACGTCGGATCTCTTAGACCTCCCGCAAAGCAAATCCTTAGCTACGTCGAGTCCTCGGACTTTCTACTCAGAAGAGCCTTAACTATGTCGGGTGACCTCCTACTAAGAAGATCCTTAGCAACGTCCAGTCCTCGAACTCTCTGCTAAGAAGAGCCTTAGCTACATCGGGTCCCTTAGACCACCTGCAAAGCAAATCCTTAGCTACGTTGAGTCCTCGGACTCTCTACTAAGAAGAGCCTTTGCTACGTCGGGTCCCTCAAACCCCCTACTAAGTGTTAAGAAGAGCCTTAACAACGTCGGGTGACCTCCTACTAAGAAGATCCTTAGCAACGTCGAGTCCTCGGACTCTCCACTTAGAAGAGCATTAGCTACGTTGGGTCCCACAGACCTCTCACTAAGTGTGAAACAGAGCCTTAGCTACGTCGGGTCCCTCAGACCGCCTGCTAAGCAGATCCTTAGCTGCGTCCAGTCCTCGAACTCTCTGCTAAGAAGAGCCTTAGCTACGTCGGGTCCCTTAGACCTCCTGCTAAGTGTTAAACAGAGCCTTAGCAACTTAGGGTCCCATAGACCTTCTGCTAAGCAGATCCTTAGCTACGTCGAGCCTTAGCTACACCAGGTCCATCAGACCTCTTGCTAAGTGAAAAACAGAGCCATAGCAACGTTGGGTCCATTAGACCTCCTTCAAAGCAGATTCTTGCTACATCGAGTCCTCGGACTCTTTGCTAAGAAGAGTTTTAGCTACGTCGGGTCCCTCAGAGCTCCAGCTAAGCGGATCCTCAGCTACGTCGAGTCCTCAAACTCTCTGCTTAGAAGAGCCTTAGCTATATTGGGTCCCTCTGACCTCCTGCTAAGTGTTAAACAGATCCTTAGCTACGTCGGTTCCCTCAGACCTCTCGCAAAGCAAATCCTGAGCTACGTTGAGTCCTCGGACTCTCTACTAAGAAGAGCCGTTTCTACATCGGGTCCCTCAGACCCCCTTCTAAGTGTTAAACAGAGCCTTAGCTACGTCGGGTCCCTCAGACCGCCTGTTAAGCAGATCCTTAGCTGCGTCGAGTCCTCGAACTCTCTGCTAAGAAGAGCCATAGCTACGTTGGGTCCCTCAAACCTCCTGCTAAGACGATCCTTAGCTACATCAAGTCCCTCAGACGTCCTGCTACGTGTTAAACATAGCCTTAGCCACGTCGGGTCCCTCAGACCGCCTGCTAAGCAGATCCTTAGCTGCGTCGAGCCCTCAAACTCTCTGCTAAGAAGAGCCTTAGCTACGTTGGGTCCCTCAAACCTCCTGCTGAGCCGATCCTTAGCTACATCGAGTCCTTGGACTATCTGCTAAGAAGAGCCTTAGCTACGTCGGGTCCCTCAGACCTTCTAGTAATTGTTAAATAGAGCCTTAGCTACGTCTGGTCTCTCAGACCTCCTCCTAATTGTTAAACAGAGGCTTAGCTACGTCGGCTCCGTTAGACCTCCTGCAAAGTAGATCTTTAGCTACGTCGAGTCCTCGTACTCTCTGCTTAGAAGAGCCTTAGCTACGTCGTGTCCCTCAGACCCCCTGCTAAATGTTAAACAAAGCCTTAGCTACGTCGGGTCCCTCAGACCGCCTACTAAGCAGATCCTTAGCTACGTCGAGTCCTCGGACTCTCGACTAAGAAGAGCCATAGCTACGTTGGGTCCCTCAGACCTCTTGCTCAGTGTTAAACAGAGCCTTAGCAACGTCGGTTCCCTTAGACCTCCTGCAATGAAGATCTTTAACTACATCGAATCCTCGTACTCTCTGCTAAGAATAGCCATAGCTATG
This sequence comes from Lithocarpus polystachyus, assembly GCA_033629205.1. Classification (NCBI taxonomy): domain Eukaryota; kingdom Viridiplantae; phylum Streptophyta; class Magnoliopsida; order Fagales; family Fagaceae; genus Lithocarpus; species Lithocarpus polystachyus. The sequence goes on along the minus strand of CM066167.1, from coordinate 27,546,761 downwards.
TCTGGTCCCTCAGACCTCCTACTAAGTGCTAAACAGAGCCTTAGCTACGTCGGGCCCCTTAGACCTCCAGCAAGCAGATCCTTAGCTACATCGAGTCCTCAGACTCTCTGCTAAGAAGAGCCATAACTACGTCGGGTCTCTCAGACCTCCTGCTATGTGTTAAATAGAGCCTTAGCTACGTCGGGTCCCTCAGACCGCCTGCTAAGCAAATCCTTAGCTGCGTTGAGTCCTCAGACTCTCTGCTAAGAAGAGCCTTAGCGACGTTGGGTCCCTCAGGCCGCCTGCTAAGCTGATCCTTAGCTACATTTAGTCCTTGGACTGTCTACTAACTAGAGCCCTAGCTACGTTGGATCCCTCAGACCTCTTGCAAAGCAGATCCTTAGCTACGTCGAGTCCTTGGACTCTCTGCTAAGAAGAGCCTTAGCTACGTCGGGTCCCTCAGACCTCCTGCTATGTGTTAAACAGAGCCTTAGCTACGTCGGGTCCCTCGGACTGCCTGCTAAGCAGATCCTTAGCTGTGTCGAGTCGTCAAACTCTTTACTAAGAAGTGCCTTAGCTACGTTGGGTCCCTCAGGCCACCTGCTCAGCCCATCCTTAGCTACATTTAGTCCTAAGACTCTCTACAAAGAAGAGCCCTAGCTACGTCGGGTCCCTCAGACCTCCTACTAAGTGTTAAATTGAGCCTTAGCTACGTTAGGTCCGTTAGACCTCCTGCAAAGCAGATCCTTGGCTACGTCGAGTTCGCAAACTCTCTGCTAGGAGCAGCCTTAGCTACGTCGGGTCCCTCAGACCTCCTGCCATGTGTTAAATAGAGCCTTAGCTACGTCGTGTCCCTCAGACAGCCTGCTAAGCAGATCCTTAGCTGCGTCGAGTCCTCAGACTCTTTGCTAAGAAGAGCCTTAGCTACGTTGGGTCCCTCAAACCTCTTGCTAAGCCGATCCTTAGCTACGTCGTGTTCTCGGACTCTCTGCGAAGAAGAGCCTTAGCTACGTCGAGTCCCTCAGACGTCGTGGTAACTGTTAAACAGAGCCTTAGCTACGTCGGGTCCCTCAGACAACCAGCTAACAGATCCTTAGCTGCGCCGAGTCCTCGAACTCTCTGCTAAGAAGAGCCTTCGCTATGACGGGTCCCTCAGACCTCTTGCAATGAGTTAAACAGAGCGGTAGCTACGTCGGGTCCCTTAGACCACCTGCAAAGTAGATCCTTAGCAGCGTCGAGTCCTCGGACTCTCTAGTAAGAACAGGCTTAGCTACGTCAGGTCCTCAAGACTTCCTGCTATGTGTTAAACAGATCGTTGGCTACGTCGATTCCCTCAGAAAGCCTGCTAAGAAGATCCTTAGCAGCGTCAAGTCCTCGGACTGTCTGCTAAGTGTTAAACAGAGCCTTAGCTAAGTCGGACCCCTTAAACCTCCAGCAAAGTAGATCCTTAGCTACGTCGAGTCCTCGGACTCTTTGCTAAGAAGAGCCTTAACTACGTCGGGTCCCTCAGACCTTCTGCTCTGTGTTAAACAGAGGCTTAGCTACGTCGGGTCCCTCAGACCGCCTGCTAAGCTAATGCTTAGCTGCGTCGAGTCCTCAGACTCTCTGTTAAGAAGAGCCTTAGCTACGTTGGGTCCCTCAGGACGCCTGCTAAACCGATCCTTGGCAACATTTGGTCCTTGGACTGTCTACTAAGAAGAGGCCTAGCTACGTCGGGTCCTTCAGACCTCCTGCAAAGCAGATCTTTATCTACGTCGAGTCCTCAGACTCTCTGCTAAGAAGTGCCTTAGCTACGTCGGGTCCCTCAGACCTCCTGCTACATGTTAAGCAGAGCCTTAGCAATGTCGGGTCCCTCAGACCGCCTGCTAAGCAGATCCTTAGATGTGTCGAGTCCTCAGACTCTTTACTAAGAAGAGCCTTTGCTACGTTGGGGCCCTCAGGCCGCCTGTTCAGCCCATCCTTAGCTACATTTAGTCCTTAGACTCTTTATCTACGTCGAGTCCTCAGACTCTCTGCTAAGAAGTGCCTTAGCTACGTCGGGTCCCTCAGACCTCCTGCTAAGTGTTAAACTGAGCCTTAGCTACGTCGTGTCCCTTAGACCTCCGGCAAAGCAGATCCTTGGCTACGTCGAGTCCGCGAACTCTCTGCTAAGAGCAGCCTTAGCAACGTTGGGTCCCTCAGACCTTCTGCTATGTGTTAAATAGAGCCTTAGCTACGTCGGGTCCCTCAGACAGCCTACTAAGCAGATCCTTAGTTGCGTCGAGTCCTCGGACTCTCTGCTAAGAAGATCCTTAGCAACGTTGGGTTCCTCAGACCTCTTGCTAAGCTGATCCTTAGCTACGTCGAGTCCTCGGACTCTCTGCGAAGAAGAGCCTTAATTACGTCGAGTCCCTCAGACCTCGTGGTAACTGTTAAACAGAGCCTTAGCTACGTCGGGTCCCTCAGACAGCCAGCTAAGCAGATCCTTAGCTGCACCAAGTCCTCGGACTCTCTGCTAAGGAGAGCCTTTGTTACGTCAGGTCCCTCAGACCTCCTACTAAGTGTTAAACAGAGCCTTAGCTATGTCGGATCCCTTAGAACTCCTGCAAAGCATATCCTTAGCTACGTCGATCCCACAGACTCTCTACTAAGCAGAGCTTTAGCTACGTCGGGTCCCTCAGACCTCCTGCTAAGTAGATCCTCAGCTACGTCGAGTCCTCGGACTCTCTGCTCAGAAGAGAATTAGCAACGTTGGGTCCCTCAGACCTCCTACTAATTGTTAAACAGAGCCTTGGCTACGTCGGATCCCTTAGACCTCCTGCAAAACAAATCCTTAGCTACGTTGAGTCCTCGGACTCTTTACTAAGAAGAGCCTTTGCTACGTCGGGTCCTTCAGACCTACTACTAAGTGTTAAGCAGAGCCTTAGCTACATCGGGTCCCTCAAACCGCTCGCTAAGCAGATCTTTAGCTACGTCGAGCCCTCGGACTCTTTGCTTAGAAGAGCCATAGCTACGTTAGGTCCTTCAGGCCGCCTGCTAAGCCGATCCTTAGCTACATTAAGTCCTTAGACTCTCTACCAAGAAGTGCCCTCCCTACTTCGGGTCCCTCAGACCGCCTGCTAAGCAAATCCTTAGCGGCGTTGAGTCCTCACACTCTCTGCTAGGAAGAGCTTTAGCTACATTAGGTCCTTCAGGCTGCCTGCTAAGCCGATCATTAGCTATATTAAGTCCTTAGACTCTCTACTAAGAAGAGCCCTAGCTACGTCGGGTCCCTCAGACCTTCTGCTATGTGTTAAATAGAGCCTTAGCTACGTCGGGTCCTTCATACAGCCTGCTAAGCAGATCCTTAGTTGCGTCGAGTCCTCGGACTCTCTGCTAAGAAGATCCTTAGCAACGTTGGGTTCCTCAGACCTCTTGCTAAGCTGATCCTTAGCTACGTCGAGTCCTCGGACTCTCTGCGAAGAAGAGCCTTAATTACGTCGAGTCCCTCAGACCTCGTGGTAACTGTTAAATAGAGCCTTAGCTACGTCGGGTCCCTCAGACAGCCAGCTAAGCAGATCCTTAGCTGCACCAAGTCCTCGGACTCTCTGCTAAGAAGAGCCTTCGCAACGTCAGGTCCCTCAGACCTCCTACTAAGTGTTAAACAGAGCCTTAGCTATGTCGGATCCCTTAGAACTCCTGCAAAGCAGATCCTTAGCTACGTCGATCCCACAGACTCTCTACTAAGCAGAGCTTTAGCTACGTCGGGTCCCTCAGACCTCCTGCTAAGTAGATCCTCAGCTACGTCGAGTCCTCGGACTCTCTGCTCAGAAGAGAATTAGCAACGTTGGGTCCCTCAGACCTCCTACTAATTGTTAAACAGAGCCTTGGCTACGTCGGATCCCTTAGACCTCCTGCAAAACAAATCCTTAGCTACGTTGAGTCCATGGACTCTTTACTAAGAAGAGCCTTTGCTACGTCGGGTCCCTCAGACCTACTGCTAAGTGTTAAGTAGAGCCTTAGCTACATCGGGTCCCTCAAACCGCTCGCTAAGCAGATCTTTAGCTACGTCGAGCCCTCGGACTCTCTGCTTAGAAGAGCCATAACTACGTTGGGTCCCTCAGGCCGCCTGCTAAGCCGATCCTTAGCTACATTAAGTCCTTAGACTCTCTACCAAGAAGAGCCCTCCCTATTTCGGGTCCCTCAGACCGCCTGCTAAGCAAATCCTTAGCGGCGTTGAGTCCTCATACTCTCTGCTAGGAAGAGCTTTAGCTACGTTAGGTCCTTCAGGCTGCCTGCTAAGCCGATCCTTAGCTATATTAAGTCCTTAGACTCTCTACTAGGAAGAGCCCTAGCTACGTCGGGTCTCTCAAACCTCCTGCTAAGGGTTAAACTAAGCCTTAGCTACGTCGGGTCCCTTAGACCTCCTGCTTTGTGTTAAACGGAGGCTTAGCTACGTCGGGTCCCTCAAACCGCCTGCTAAGCAGATCCATAGTTGCGTCGAGTCCTCGGGCTCTCTGCTTAGAAGAGCATTAGCTACGTTGGGTCCCTCAGACCTCCTACTAATTGTGAAACAGAGCCTTAGCTACGTCGGGTCCCCTAGACCTCCTGCAAAGCAGATCCTTAGCTACGTCGAGTCCTCAGACTCTCTACTAAGAAGAGCCTTAGCTACGACGGGTCCCTCAGACCCCCTGCTAAATGTTAAACCAGGCCTTAGCTACGTCGGGACCCTCAGACCTCCTGCTCAGTTTTAAACTGAGCCTTAGCTACGTCGAGTCCTTCAGACCTCCTGCTAACTCGATCCTTAGCTACGTCGAGTCGTCAGACTCTCTGCTAAGAAGAGCCTTAGCTACGTCGGGTCCCTTAGACATCCTACTAAGTGTTAAACAGAGCCTTAGCTACGTCGGGAACATTAGACCTCCTACAAAGCCGATCCTTAGCTGCGTCGAGACCTCGGACTCTATGCTAAGAAGAGCCATAGTTATGACGGCTCCCTCAGACCTCCTGCTAATCCTATCCTTAGTTACGTCGAGTCCTCGGACTCTCTACTAAGAAGAGCCTTAGATACCTCGGGTCCCTCAGACCCCCTGCTAAGTGTTAAATAGAGCCTTAGCTACGTCGGGTCCCTCAGACCTCCTGTAAGTGTTAAACAGAGGCTTAGCTATGTCGGGTCCCCTAGACCTCCTGCAAAGAAGATCTTTAGTTACGTCGAGTCGTCGGACTCTCTACGAAGAACAGCCTTGGCTACGCCGGGTCCCTTATACCTCTTGTTAAGTGTTAAAAAGATCCTTAGCTTCGTCGGGTCCCTCAGATCGCCTGCTAAGCAGATCCTTAGCTGCGTCGACTCCTTGGAGTCTCTACTAAGAAGAGCCTTAGCTACGTCGGGTCCCTCAGACCTCCTACTAAGAGTTAAGTAGAGCCTTAGCTACGTCGGGTCCATTATACCTCCTGGAAAGCAGATTTTTATCTACGTCGAGTCTTCGGACTCTCTGCTAAGAAGATCTTTAGCTACGTTGAGTCCCTCAGACCTCCTGCTAAGTGTTAAACAGAGCCTTAGCTACGTCGGGTCCCTCAGGCCGCCTGCTAAGCCGATCCTTAGCTTCTCTGCTAAGTAGAGCCCTAGCTACGTCGGGTCCCTCAGACCTCCTGCTAAGTTTTAAACTGAGCCTTATCTACGTCGAGTCCCTTAGACCTCCTCCAAACAGATACTTAGCAACGTAGAGTCCTCGAACCCCTTGCTAAGAGCCTTAGCTACATCGGGTCGCTTAGAGCTCAAGCAAAGCAGATCCTTAGCAACGTCGAGTGTTCAGACTATCTGCTAAGAAGATCCCAATATACGACGAGTCCCTTGGACCTCTTGCTAAGTGGTAAACAAAGCCTTAGCTACGTTGGGTCCCTCAGACTGCCTGCTAAGAAGATCCTTAGCTGCGTCGAGTTCGCAGACTCTCCGCTAAGAATAGCCTTAGCTACGTCGGGTGCCTCAGACCTCCTGCTAGGTGTTAAATAGAGCCTTAGCAACGTCTGGTCCCTTAGACCTCCTGCAAAGCAGATCTTTACCCACGTCGAGTCCTCAGAATCTTTGCTAAGAAGAGCCTTAGCTACGTCAGGTCCCTCAGACCGCCTATTAAGCAGATCCTTAGCTGCGTCGAGTTCTCGGACTCTCTGCTAAGAAGTGCCTTAGCTACGTCGGGTACATCAGAGCTCCTGTTAAGTGTTAAACATTTCCTTAGCAACGTCAGGTCCCTTAGACCTTAAGCAAAGCAGATCTTTAGCAACGTCGAGTCTTCGAACTCTCTGCTTAGAAGAGTCTTAGCTACTTCGGGTCCCTCAAACCTCCTGCTAAGTGTTAAACAAAGCCTTAGCTACGTCGGGTCCCTCAGACCGCCTACTAAGCAGATCCTTAGCTGCGTCGAGTCCTCGGACTCTCTGCTAAGAAGAGCCTTTGCTACGTTGGGTCCCTCAGACCTCCAGCTAAGTGTTAAACAGGGCCTTAGCTATGTCGGGTCCCTCAGACAGCGTGCTAAGAAGATCCTTAGTTGCGTCAAGTCCATGGACTCTCTGCTAAGAACAGCCTTTGCAACGTCGGGTCCCTCAGACCTCCTGCTTAGTGTTAAACAGAGCCTCAGCTACGTCGGGTCCCTTAGACCACCATCAAAGTAGATCCTTAGCTACGTCGAGTCCTCGGACTCTCTGGTAAAAAGAGCTTTAGCTACGTCGGGTCCCCAAGACCTCCTACTATGTGTTAAACAGAGCCTTAGCTTCGTCGGGTCCCTCAGACCTATTGCTAAGCGGATCCTTAGCCACGTCTAGTCCTCGGGCTCTCTGCTAAAAAGAGCCTTAGCTACGTCTGGTCCTTTAGACCTCCTGCAAAGCAGATTTTTACCTTCGTCATGACCTCAGAATCTTTGCTAAGAGGAGCCTTCGCAACTTCGGGTCCCGCAGACCTCCTGCTAAGTGTTAAACAGAGCCTTAGCTACGTCGAGACCCTCAGACTGCCTGCTAAATCGATGCTTACCTGCGTCGACTCCTCGGATTCTCTGCTAAGAAGTGCCTTAGCTACGTCGGGTACCTCAGAGCTCCTGCTAAGTGTTAAACATAGCCATAGCTAAGAAGAGCCTTAGCTACGTCAGGTCCCTCAGACCGCCTACTAAGTAGATCCTTAGCTGCGTCGAGTTCTCGGACTCTCTGCTAAGAAGTGCCTTAGCTACGTCGGGTACATCAGAGCTCCTGCTAAGTGTTAAACATTGCCTTAGCTACGTTGAGTCCCTTAGACCTCAAGCAAAGCAGATCTTTAGCAACGTCGAGTCTGCAGACTCTCTGCTTAGAACAGTGTTAGCTACTTCAGGTCCCTCCGACGTCCTGCTAAGTGTTAAACAAAGCCTTAGCTACGTCGGGTCCCTCATACCGCCTGCTAAGCAGATCATTAGCTGCGTCGAGTCCTCTGACTCTTTGCTAAGAAGAGCCTTTGCTACGTCGGGTCCCTCAGACCTCCAGCTAAGTGTTAAACAAAGCCTTAGCTACGTCGGGTCCCTCAGCTAGCCTGCTAAGAAGATCCTTAGTTGCGGCAAGTCCTTGGACTCTCTGCTAGGAACAGCCTTTGCAATGTTGGGTCCCTCAGACCTCCTGCTAAGTGTTAAACAGAGCCTCAGCTACGTCGGGTCCCTTAGACCACCTGCAAAATAGATCCTTAGCTACGTCAAGTCCTCGGACTCTCTGGTAAAAAGAGCCTTAGCTACGTCGGGTCCCCAAGACCTCCTACTATGTGTTAAACAGAGCCTTAGCTTCGTCAGGTTCCTTAGACCTCTTGCTAAGCGGATCCTTAGCCACCTCGAATCCTCGGGCACTCTGCTAAAAAGAGCCTTAGCTACGTCGGGTCCCTTAGACCTCCTGCTAATTGTTAAACAGAGCCTTAGCTACGTCGGGTCCATTAGACCTCCAGCAAAGCAGATCCTTAGCTACGTCGGGTCCTCGGACTCTCTTCTAAAAAGAGCCTTAGCTACGTCGGGTCCCTCAGATCCCCAGCTAAGTGTTAAACAAGGCCTTAGCTACGTTGGGTCCTTCAGACCTCCTGCTAAATGTTAAACAGAACCTTAGTTATGTCGGGTCCCCTAGACTGCCTGCTAAGCATATACTTAGCTGCGTCTAGTCCTCGGACTTTCTTCTAAGAAGAACCTTAGCTACGTCGGGTCCCTCAAACCTCTTACTAAGTGTTAAACAGAGCCTTAGCTACGTCGGGACCTTTAGACTCTCTTCTAAGAAGAGCCTTAGCTACGTCGGGTCCCTCTGACCTCCAGCTAAGTGTTAAACTAAGGCTTAGCTACGTCGGGTCCCTTAGACCTCCTGCAAAGCAAATACTTAGCTACGTGGAGTCCTCAAACTCTTTGCTAAGAAGAGCCTGAGCTACGTCGGGTCCCTCAGACCTCCTACTAAGTGTTAAACAGTGCCTTAGCTACGTCGGGAACCGTAGACCTCCTATAGAATAGATCTCTAGCTTCGTCGCGTCCTCGGACTCTCTTCTAAGAAGAGCCATAGCTACGTCGGGTGCGTCAGACCCCCTATTAAGTTTTAAACAGGGCCTTAGCCTTGATGGGTCCTTCAGACCTCCTACTAAGCGGATCCTTAGCTGCGTCGAGTCCTCGAACTCTCTGCTAAGAAGAGCCTTAGCTACGTCAGGTCCCTCAGACTGCTTGCTAAGCAGATCCTTAGCTACATCGAGTCCTCGGACTCTCTACTAAGAAGACCCTTAGCTACGTCGTGTCCCTCAAACCCCCTACTAAGTGTGAAACAGAGCCTTAGCTCAGACCTCAAGCAAAGCCGATCCTTAGCAGCGTCGAGTGTTCAGACTATCTACTAAGAGGATCCCAATATACGACAAGTCCCTTGGACCTCCTGCTAAGTGGTAAACAAAGCCTTAGCTACGTTGGGTCCCTCAGACCGCCTGCTAAGCAGATCCTTAGCTGCGTCGAGTCCTCGGACTCTCCGCTAAGAATAGCCTTAGCTACGTCGGGTGCCTCAGACCTCCTGCTAGGTGTTAAACAGAGCCTTAGCTACGTCTGGTCCCTTAGACCTCCTGCAAAGCAGATCTTTACCTACGTCGAGTCCTCAAAATCTTTGCTAAGAAGAGCCTTAGTTATGTCAGGTCCCTCAGACCGCCTACTAAGCAGATCCTTACCTATGTCGAGTTCTCGAACTCTCTGCTAAGAAGTGCCTTAGCTATGTTGGGTCCCTCAGACCTCCAGCTAAGTGTTAAACAGGGCCTTAGCTACGTCGGGTCCCTCAGACAGCCTGCTAAGAAGATCCTTAGTTGCGTCAAGTCCTTGGACTCCCTGCTAAGAACAGCCTTTGCAGCGTCGGGTCCCTCAGACCTCCTGCTAAGTGTTAAACAGAGCCTCAGCTACGTCGGGTCCCTTAGACCACCAGCAAAGTAGATTCTTAGCTACGTCGAGTCCTCGGACTCTCTGGTAAAAAGTGTCTTAGCTACGTCGGGTCCCCAAGACCTCCTACTATGTGTTAAACAGAGCCTTAGCTTCGTCAGGTCCCTCAGACCTATTGCTAAGCGGATCCTTAGCCACGTCGAGTCCTCGGGCTCTTTGCTAGAAAGAACCTTAGCTACCTCGGGTCCCATAGACCTCATGCTAATTGTTAAACAGATCCCTAGCTACGTCGGGTCCATTAGACCTCCTGCAAAGTAGAGCCTTAGCTACGATGAGTCCTCGTACTCTCTACTAAGAAGAGCCTTAGCTACGTCGGGTCCCTCAGACCCCCTGCTAAGTGTTAAACAAGGCCTTAGCTACGTTGGGTCCCTCAGAACACCTGCTAAGCAGATCCTTAGCTGCGTCAAGTCCTCGGACTCTCTTCTAAGAATTGCCTTAGCTACGTTGGGTCCTTCAGACCTCCTGCTAAGTGTTAAACAGAGCCTTAGTTACTTCGGGTCCCTTATGTTAGGATATGTATCCTTAAATCCTATTGTATGATGCTATGTATGATATTATGTATGACATTATGTGAGAAATGATGTATGACTTAATATTGTCTTTAATAAAGTTGTTTTATTCTTATCTAAAGTAATGGTAACATGAATATTCGGACATTATCAAATAGTCCATGAGATGCATAGTATGTGATTTTTGTGAAAAGTCACAGAAGATATAAATCACAAGTTCTTTGTAAACTCAGAATTTTGGTTCGTAGTCGGTGATGAAATTGGCATTTCATCTGCGAAGACTATAACATATTAACTACGATGATTTGTCTTGATCATGGAAGTGGTGACTTCTAATTAATATGTTGATATGTTTTAAGAGTTAAGACATTGAATTGGACCGCTGTGAGATTTATTATTCTCCTAACGACTGTCAATTGAATAATAAATCTCACGACTTGTATTCACATGAACTCTTAATCCTGAGAGAATAATGGACCTGATCATGAGATCTAAAGTAAAGGTCAAAACCTCAGTATGTTGGGCAGCCACATTTAGTGTTGATGGAACATATATTCTCAAGATGGAATTCATAGTCTCTTAACAGAGATATAAAATATTCCCTTGAGATAAGTTTAATGGGTACAGTTATTCAGAGAGTTAGGCCTAACCACTTTAGTAAGACTAAAGTATATATTTATGAAATTGGATTTTATAAATATATGGTGAATAACACAAAAGGATTAAATCGGGGTTGCATGTATGAAATTGGATTTCATGACTTTGTATTACTACGAATATTTTATAAAGGGGTTGCATGTATAATAAAGTCTTGGGATATAATTTATTTAATGAGGCCTAGAGTGCAATTATATTTATATAGTGGTATTAAATATAATTAATGGTAACTTTGGACTTGTCAAGAGTTGACAAAAAAGCCCAAGCTTGGTCCCACTCCAAGCCACACACTAAAGCCCCTTTTGGTCCCACTCCAAGCCACACACTAAAGCTCAATTGGGAAGGCCCAAAAGGCTAGCCCAATTAGATAATCAATTATGTGGAGAGAAACATACAGAATTTTATATTAAATGAAATGGTTTGTATGTGAAAAATAATGAATATAAGGAAGAGAGACACTCTTTCATATACTCTCTAGAAAACATAGAACTGATTGAGAGACCACACATCTTGGGCATCAAGTGGAATTGGAGTGAAAATTGAAAGTCTTCCCGAGTACTTCTTCATTCGGTTTTGAATTTCACCGCATCAAGGTACACTCTCTTGTTCTCATATTCTAAAACCTACATAGTGCATGTTATCAATTGCGAATGAAGTAGATCCGTTTACTTTCCGCACCGTGTGTTTTGTATTCGATGCAAACATGTATATTACCGAACACCTTAGACCGCCTGCTAAGCATATCCTTAGCAGCATCTAGTCCTCGGACTTTCTGCTAAGAAGAGCCTTAGCTACGTCGGGTCCCTTAGACCCCCAGCTAAGTGTTAAACAAGGCCTTAGCTACGTCGGGTCCCTCAGACCGCCTGCTAAGCAGATCCTTAGCTGTGTCGAGTCCTCGGACTCTCTGCTGAGAATAGCCTTAGCTACGTTGGGTCCCTCAGGCCTCCTACTAAGTGTTAAACTGAGCCTTAGCTACGTCGGGTCCCTTAGACCGCCAGATAAGCCGATCCTTAGCTACAATGAGTCCTTAGACTCTCTACTAAGAAGAGCCCTAACTATGTCGGGTCCCTCTGACCTCCTGCTAAGTGTTAAACTGAGCCTTAGCTACGTCGGGTCCCTTAGACCTCCTGCAAAGCAAATACTTAGCTACGTGGAGTCCTCAAACTCTTTGCTAAGAAGAGCCTTAGCTACGTCGGGTCCCTCAGACCTCCTACTAAGTGTTAAACAGTGCCCTAGCTACGTCGGGAACCGTAGAGCTCCTACAAAACAGATCCCTAGCAACGTCAAGTCCTCGGACTCTCTACTAAGAAGAGCCTTAGCTACGTCGGGAACCTCAGACCCCCTGGTAAGTTCTACACCGAGCTTTAGCCACGTCGGGTCCCGCAGACCACCTACTAAAAGGATCCTTACCTGCATCGGGTCCTCGAACTCTCTGCTAAGAAGAGCCTTAGCTACGTCAGGTCCCTCAGACCGCCTGCTAAGCAGATCCTTGGCTACGTTGAGTCCTCGGACTCTCTACTGAGAAGAGCCTTAGCTACGTCGGGTCCCTCAGACCCCCTACTAAGTGTGAAATAGAGCATTAGCTATGTTGGGTCGCTCAGACCGCCTGCTAGGTGTTAAACAGAGCCTTAGCTACGTCTGGTCCTTTAAACCTCCCGCAAAGCAGATTTTTACCTTCGTCGTGACGTCGGGTCTCGCAGACCTCCTGCTAAGTGTTAAACAGAGCCTTAGCTACGTCGGGACCCTCAGACTGCCTGCTAAGTCGATCTTTACCTGCGTCGACTCCTTGGACTCTCTGCTAAGAAGTGCCTTAGCTACGTCGGGTACCTCAGAGCTCCTGCTAAGTGTTAAACATAGGCATAGCTGCGTCGGGACCCTTAGACCGCCTGCTAAGCAGATCCTTAGCTGCGTCGAGTCCTCGGACTCTCCGCTAAGAATAGCCTTAGCCACGTCGGGTCCCTCAGACCTCCTGCTAGGTGTTAAACAGAGCCTTAGCTACGTCTGGTCCCTTCGACCTCCTGCAAAGCAGATCTTTACCTACGTTGAATCCTCAAATTTTTTGCTAAGAAGAGCCTTAGCTACATCGAGTCCCGTAGACCTCCTGCTAAGTGTTAAACAAAGCCTTAGCTACGACGGGTCCCTCAGTCCACCTGCTAAGCAGATCTTTAGTTGGGTCGACTCCCCGGACTCTCTGCTAAGAAGTGCCTTAGCTACGTCGGGTACCTCAGAGCTCCTGCTAAGTGTTAAACATAGCCTTAGCTAAAAAGAGCCAGAGCTACGTCAGGTCCCTCAGACCGCCTACTAAGTAGATCCTTAGCTGCGTCGAGTTCTCGGACTCTCTGCTAAGAAGTGCCTTAGCAACGTCGGGTACATCAGAGCTCCTGCTAAATGTTAAACATTGCCTTAGCTACGTCGGGTCCCTTAGACCTCAAGCAAAGCAGATCTTTAGCAACGTCGAGTCTGCGGACTCTCTGCTTAGAAGAGCCTTAGCTACGTGTTAAACAATGCCTTAGCTACGACTAGTCCCTTAGACCGCCTGCTAAGCAGATCCTTAGCTGCGTCGAGTCCTCGGACTCTCTGCTAAGAAGAGCCTTTGCTACGTCGGGTCCCTCAAACCTCCAGCTAAGTGTTAAATAGAGCCTTAGCTATGTCGGGTCCCTCAGATAGCCTGCTAAGAAGATCCGTATCTGCGTCGAGTCCTTGGACTCTCTGCTAGGAACAGCCTTTTCAACGTTGGGTCCCTCAGACCTCCAGCTAAGTGTTAAACAGAGCCTTAGCTATGTCGGGTCCCTCAGATAGCCTGCTAAGAAGATCCGTATCTGCGTCGAGTCCTTGGACTCTCTGCTAGGAACAGCCTTCGCAACGTTGGGTCCCTCAGACCTCCTGCTAAGTGTTAAACAGAGGGTCTGCTACGTCGGGTCCTTTAGACCACCTGCAAAGTAGATCCTTAGCTACGTCGAGTCTTCGGACTCTCTGGTAAAAAGAGCCTTAGCTACGTCGGGTCCCCAAGACCTCCTACTATGTGTTAAACAGAGCCTTAGCTTCGTCTGGTCCCTCAGACCTGTTGCTAAGCGGATCCTTAGCCACGTCGAGTCCTCGGGCTCTCTGCTAAAAAGAACCTTAGCTACGTCGGGTCCCTTAGACCTCCTGCTCATTGTTAAACAGAGCCCTAGCTACATCGGGTCCACTAGACCTCTTGCAAAGCAGAGCCTTAGCTACGTCGGGTCCACGGACTCTCTACTAAGAAGAGACTTAGCTACGTCGGGTCCCTCAGAACGCTTGCTAAGCAGATCCTTAGCTGCGTCGAGTCCTCGGACTCTCTGCTAAGAATAGCCTTAGCTACGTTGGGTCCTTCAAACCTCCTGCTAAGTGTTAAACAGAGCCTTAGTTATGTCGGGTCCCTCAGAACGCCTGCTAAGCAGATCCTTAGCTGCGTCTAGTCCTCGGACTTTCTGCTAAGAATAGCCTTAGCTACGTCGGGTCCCTCAGACCTCCTGCTAAGTGTTAAACAGAGCCTTAGCTACGTAGGGACCCTTAGATTTCCTGTAAAGCAGATTTTTATATACGTCGTGTCTTCATACTCTCTGCTAAGATGAGCCTTATCTACGTTGTGTCCCTCAGACCTCCTGCTAAGTGTTATACAGAGCCTTAGCTACGTCGGGTCCCTCAGACCGCCTTCTAAGCCGATCCGTAGCTACATTAAGTCCTTAGACTCTCTACTAAGAAGAGCCCTAGCTACGTCAGGTCCCTCTGCCCGCCTGTTAAGTGTTGAACTGAGACTTAGCTACGTTGAGTCCCTTAGACCTCCTGCAAGGCAAATACTTAGCTACGTGGAGTCCTCAAACTCTTTGCTAAGTAGAGCCTTAGCTACGTCGGGTCCCTCAGACCTCTTACTAAGTGTTAAACAGTGCCTTAGCTACGTTGGGAACCTTAGACCTCCTACAAAACAGATCCCTAGCTACATCGAGTCCTCGGGCTCTCTACTAAGAAGAGCCTTAGCTACGTCTGGTCCCTCATACCCCTTGCTAAGTTTTTAAAAAAGCCTTAGCTTCTTCGGGTCCCTCAGACCACCTACTAAGCGGATCCTTAGTTGCGGCGGGTCCTCAAACTCCCTGCTAAGAAGAGCCTTAGCTACGTCAGGTCGCTCAGACCGCATGCTAAGCAGATCCTTAGCTACGTCAAGTCCTCGGACTCTCTACTAAGAAGAGCCTTAGCTACGTCGAGTCCCTCAGACCCCCTACGAAGTGCGAAACAGAGCCTTAGCTACGTCGGGTCGCTCAGACCGCCAGCTAGGTGTTAAATAGAGCCTTAGCTACGTCTGGTCCCTTAGACCTCCTGCGAAGCAGATTTTTACCATCGTCGTGTCCACAAAATCTTTGCTAAGAAGAGCCTTAGCTACGTCGGGTCCCGCAGAACTCCTGCTTAGTGTTAAACAGAGCCTTAGCTACGTCGGGTCCCTCAGACCGCCTGCTAAGTAGATCCTTGGCTGCGTCGACTCCTCGGACTCTCTACTAAGAAGTGCCTTAGCTACGTTGGGTACCTCAGAGCTCCTGCTAAGTGTTAAACATAGCCTTAGCTACGTCGGGTCCCTTAGACCTCAAGCAAAGCAGATCATTAGCAACGTCGAGTCTTCGGACTCTCTGCTAAAAAGAGCCTTAGCTACGTCGGGTCGCTTAGACCTCAAGCAAAGCAGATCTTTAACAACGTCTAGTCTTCGGACTCTCTGCTAAGAAGATCCCTATCTACGTCGAGTCCCTCAGACCTCCTGCTAAGTGTTAAACAAAGCCTTAGCTACGTTGGGACCCTTAGACCGCCTGCTAAGCAGATCCTTAGCTGCGTCGAGTCCTCGGACTCTCTGCTAAGAATAGCCTTAGCTACGTCGGGTCCTTCAGACCTACTGTTGAATGTTAAACAGAGCCTTAGTTACGTCGGGTCCCTTAGACCGGTCGCCTGCTAAGCATATCCTTAACTGCGTCTAGTCCTCGGACTCTCTGCTATGAAGAGCCTTAGCTACGTCGGGTCCCTCAGACCCCCTGCTAAGTGTGAAACAAGGCCTTAGCTAAGTCGGGTCCCTCAGACCGCATGCTAAGCAGATCCTTGGCTGCGTCGAGTCCTCGGACTCTCTGCTAAGAAGTGCCTTAGATATGTTGGGTACCTCAGAGCTCCTGCTAAGTGTTAAAAATAGCCTTAGCTAAGAAGAGCCTTAGCTATGTCAGGTCCTTCAGACCGCCTACGAAGCAGATTCTTAGCTGCGTCGAGTTCTCGGACTCTCTGCTAAGAAGTGCCTTAGCTATGTCGGGTACATTAGAGCTCCTGCTAAGTGTTAGACATTGCCTTAGCTATGTCAGGTCCCTTAGACCTCAGGCAAAGCAGATCTTTAGCATTGCCGAGTCTTCGGACTCTCTGCTTAGCTACTTCGGGTCCCTCAGACCTCCTGCTAAGTGTTAAACAAAGCCCTAGCTACGTCAGGTCCCTCAGAACGCCTGCTAAGCAGATCCTTAGCTGCGTCGAGTCCTCGGACTCTCTGCTACGAAGAGCCTTTGCTACGTCGGGTCCCTCAGACCTCCAGCTAAGTGTTAAACAGAGCCTTACCTTCGTCGGGTCCCTCAGACAGCCCGCTAAGAAGATCCTTAGTTGTGTCGAGTCCTTGGACTCTCTGCTAAGAACAGCCTTTGCAACGTCGGGTCCCACAGACCTCCTACTAAGTGTTAAGCAGAGCCTCAGCTATGTCGGGTCCCTTAGACCACCTGCAATGTAGATCCTTAGCTACGTCGAGTCCTCGGACTCTCTGGTAAAAAGAGCATTGGCTACGTCGGGTCCCCAAGACCTCCTACTATGTGTTAAACAGAGCCTTAGCTTCGTCGGGTCCCTCAGACCTCTTGCTAAGCGGATCCTTAGCCGTGTCGAGTACTCGGGCTTTCTGCAAAAAAGTGCCTTAGCTACGTCGGGTCCCTCAGACCTCCTGCTAATTGTTAAACAGAGCCTTAGCTACGTCGGGTCCATTAGACCTCCTGCACGGCAGATCCTTCGCTACGTCGAGTCCTCGGACTCTTTACTAAGAAGAGCCTTAGCTACGTCGGTCCCTTAGACCGCCTGCTAAGCAGATCCTTAGCTACGTCAAGTCCTCAGACTCTCTACTAAGAAGAAGCTTAGCTACGTAGGGTCCCTCAGACCCCCTACGAAGTGCGAAACAGAGCCTTAGCTACGTTGGGTCGCTCAGACCGCCTGCTAGGCGTTAGACAGAGCCTTAGCTACGTCTGGTCCCTTAGACCTCCTGCGAAGCAGATTTTTACCTTCGTCGTGCCCACGGAATCTTTGCTAAGAAGAGACTTAGCTACGTCGGGTCCCGCAGAACTCCTGCTAAGTGTTAAACAGGGCCTTAGCTACGTCGGGTCCCTCAAACCGCCTGTTAAGTAGATCCTTAGCTGCGTCAACTCCTCGGACTCTCTGCTAAGAAGTGCCTTAGCTATGTCGCTTACCTCAGAGCTCAAGCAAAGCAGATCATTAACAATGTCGAGTCTTTGGACTCTCTGCTAAGAAGAACCTTAGCTACATCGGGTCACTTAGACCTCAAGCAAAGCAGATCTTTAGCAACGTCGAGTCTTCGGACTATCTGCCAAGAAGATCCCAATCTGCGTCGAGTCCTCGGACTCTCCGCTAAGTATAGCCTTGGCTACGTCAGGTGCCTCAGACCTCCTGCTAGGTGTTAAACAGAGCCTTAGCTACGTCTGGTCCCTTAGACCTCCTGCAAAACAGATCTTTACCCACGTCGAGTCCATAGAATCTTTGCTAAGAAGAGCCTTAGCTACGTCAGGTCCCTCAGAACGCCTGCTAAGCAGATCCTTAGCTGCGTCGAGTCCTCGGACTCTCTGCTATGAATAGCCTTAGCTACGTTGGGTCCTTCAGACCTCCTGCTAAGTGTTAAACAGAGCCTTAGTTATGTCGGGTCCCCTAGACCGCCTGCTATGCATATCCTTAGCAGCGTCTAGTCTTCGGAATTTCTACTAAGAAGAGCCTTAGCTACGTCGGGTCCCTCAGACCTCCTGCTAAGTGTTAAACAGAGCCTTAGCTACGTAGGGACCCTTAGATTTCCTGTAAAGAAGATTTTTATCTACGTCGAGTCTTCAGACTCTCTGCTACGATGAGCCTTTTCTACGTTGTGTCCCTCAGACCTCCTGCTAAGTGTTAAACAGAGTCTTAGCTACGTCGGGTCCCTCAAACCGCCTTCTAAGCCGATCCGTAGCTACATTAAGTCCTTAGACTCTCGACTAAGAAGAGCCCTAGCTACGTCAGGTCCCTCTGACCTTCTGTTAAGTGTTAAACTGAGACTTAGCTACGTCGAGTCCCATAGACCTCCTGCAAGGCAAATACTTAGCTACGTGGAGTCCTCAAACTCTTTGCTAAGTAGAGCCTTAGCTACGCCGGGTCCCTCAGACCTCTTACTAAGTGTTAAACAGTGCCTTAGCTACGTCGGGAACCTTAGACCTCCTACAAAACAGATCCCTAGCTGCATCGCGTCCTCGGGCTCTCTATTAAGAAGAGCCTTAGCTACGTCTGGTCCCTCAGACCCCCTGCTAAGTTTTAAACAAAGCCTTAGCTCCGTCGGGTCCCTCAGACCACCTACTAACCAGATCCTTAGTTGCGACGGGTCTTCAAACTCCCTGCTAAGAAGAGCCTTAGCTACGTCAAGTCCCTCAAACCGCCTGCTAAGCAGATCCTTAGCTACGTCAAGTCCGCAGACTCTCTACTAAGAAGAGCCTTAGCTACGTCAGGGCCCTAAGACCCCCTACGAAGTGCGAAACAAAGCCTTAGCTACGTCGGGTCGCTTAGACCACCTGCTAGGTGTTAAACAGAGCCTTAGCTACGTCTGGTCCCTTAGACCTCCTGTGAAGCAGATTTTTACCATCGTTGTGTCCACGTAATCTTTGCTAAGAAGAGCCTTAGCTACGTCGGGTCCTGCAGAACTCCTGCTAAGTGTTAAACAGAGCCTTAGCTACGTCGGGTCCCTCAGACCGCCTGCTAAGTAGATCCTTGGCTGCGTCGACTCCTCGGAGTCTCTACTAAGAAGTGCCTTAGCTACGTCGGGTACCTCAGAGCTCCTGATAAGTGTTAAACATTGCCTTAGCTACGTCGGGTCCCTTAGACCTCAAGCAAAACAGATCATTAGCAATGTCGGGTCTTCGGACTTTCTGCTAAGAAGAGCCTTAGCTACGTCGGGTCGCTTAGACCTCGAGCAAAGCAGATCATTAGCAACGTCTAGTCTTCGGACTCTCTGCTAAGAAGATCCCTATCTACGTCGAGTCCCTCAGACCACCCGCTAAGTGTTAAACAAAGCCTTAGCTACGTTGGGACCCTCAGACCCCCTGCTAAGCAGATCCTTAGTTGCGTCGAGTCCTCGGACTCTCTGCTAAGAATAGCTTTAGCTGCGTCGGGTCCTTCAGACCTCCTGCGGAATGTTAAACAGAGCCTTAGTTACGTCGGGTCCCTTAGACCGGTCGCCTGCTAAGCATATCCTTAACTGCGTCTAGTCCTCGGACTCTCTGCTATGAAAAGCCTTAGCTACGTCGGGTCCCTCAAACCCCCTGCTAAATGTTAAACACGGCCTTAGCTAAGTCGGGTCCCTCCGATCGCATGCTAAGAAGATCCTTAGCTGCGTCAAGTCCTCGGACTCTCTGCTAAGAAGTGCCTTAGCTATGTCGGGTACCACAGAGCTCCTGCTAAGTGTGAAACATAGCCTTAGCTAAGAAGAGCCTTAGCTACGTCAGGTCCTTCAGACCGCCTACTAAGCAGATCCTTAGCTGCGTCAAGTTCTCGGACTCTCTGCTAAGAAGTGCCTTAGCTATGTTGGGTACATCAGAGCTCCTGCTAAGTGTTAAACATTGCCTTAGCTATGTCGGGTCCCTTAGACCTCAAGCAAAGCAGATCATTAGCAACGTCGAGTCTTCGGACTCTCTGCTTAGAAAAGCCTTAGCTACTTCGGGTCCCTCAGACCTCCTGCTAAGTGTTAAACAAAGCCCTAGCTACGTCAGGTCCCTCAGAACGCCTGCTAAGCAGATCCTTAGCTGCGTCGAGTCCTCGAACTCTCTGCTACGAAGAGCCTTTGCCACATCAGGTCCCTCAGAGCTCCAGCTAAGTGTTAAACAGAGCCTTAGCCACGTCGGGTCCCTCAGACAGCCTGCTAAGAAGATCCTTAGTTGCGTCGAGTCCTTGGACTCTCTGCTAAGAACAGCCTTTGCAACGTCGGGTCCCTTAGACCTCCTACTAAGTGTTAAACAGAGCCTCAGCTACGTCGGGTCCCTTAGACCACCTGCAAAGTAGATCCTTAGCTACGTCGAGTCCTCGGACTATCTGGTAAAAAGTGCATTGGCTACGTCGGGTCCCCAAGACCTCCTACTATGTGTTAAACAGAGCCTTAGCTTCGTCGGGTCCTTCAGACCTCTTGCTAAGCGGATCCTTAGCCATGTCGAGTACTCGGGCTCTTTGCAAAAAAGTGCCTTACCTACGTCGGGTCCCTCAAACCTCCTGCTAATTGTTAAACAGAGCCTTAGCTACGTCGGGTCCATTAGACCTCCTGCAAGGCAGATCCTTCGCTACGTCGAGTCCTTGGACTCTCTACTAAGAAGAGCCTTAGCTACGTCGGGTCCCTCAGACCGCCTGCTAAGCAATTCCTTAGCTGCGTCGAGTCCTCGGACTCTCTGCTAAGAATAGCCTTAGCTACGTCGGGTCCTTCAGACCTCATACTAAGTGTTAGATAGAGCCTTAGTTATGTCAGGTCCCTTAGACCGCCTGCTAAACATATCCTTAGCTGCATCTAGTCCTCGAACTTTCTGCTAAGAAGAGCCTGTTGGAGTTTATGCTCTAAAATCCAATTTATTGGCATGTCATAAATAATTAAATTGTTTAATTATATGAGACTAAATGAACTAATGGGACATTATCTTAGTCCATGAGATGCATAGTATGCGATTTATGTGATTTAGTCACAGAAGATATAAATTGCAAGTTCTTTGTAAACTCAGAAGTTTAGTTCGTAGTCGGTGATGAAATTGGGCGTTTCATCTGCGAAGACTATAACATATCAACTACGATGATTTGTCTTGATCATGGAAATGGAGATTTCTAGTTGGTATGTTGATATGTTTTAAGAGTTAAGACATATTGAACTGGACCGCTGTGAGATTTATTATTCTCCTAACGACTGTCAATTGAATAATAAATCTCACGACTTCTATTTACATCAACTCTAAATCCTGAGAGAATAATGGACCTGATCATGAGATGTAGGTTACTTTGATATATCAAGAGTGAGATCTATAAGTTACGGTCAAAACCTCAGTATGTTGGGCAGCCACATTTAGTGTTGATGGAACATATATTCTCAAGATGGAATTCATAATCTCTTAACGGAGATATAAAATATTCCCTTGAGATAAGTTTAATGGGATTGGTTATTCAGAGTGTTGGGTCCAACCACTTTAGTAAAGAGTTACTAAAGTATATATTTATGGAATTGGATTTCATAAATATATGATGAATAACATTAAGGATTAAACCGGGTACTCAAGGATTAAGATGTAGTAATCTTCAAAGTGGCAGTCTATATTCATGACTTTGTATTACTACGAATATTTTAATGAAGGGGTTGCATGTATAATAAAGTCTTGGGATATAATTTATTAATGAGACCTAGAGTGCAATTATATTTATATAGTGGTATTAAATATAATTAATGGTAACTTTGGACTTGTCAAGAGTTGACAGAAAAGCCCAAGGCCCATTGGAGCTAGTGTCTTATTTGTTCCCTTTTGGTCCCACTCCAAGCCACACACTAAAGCCCAATTGGGAAGGCCCAAAAGGCTAGCCCAATTAGATAATCAGTTATGTGGAGAGAAACATACAGAATTTTATATGGTATGAAATGGTTTGTATGTGTAAGGTAATGAAAATAAGGAAGAGAAACACTCTTTCATATTCTCTCTAGAAACATAGAACTGATTGAGAGACCACACATCTTGGGCATCGAGTGGAATTGGAGTGAAGATTGAAAGTCTTCCCAAGAATTTCAGATTTCATTCGGTTTTGAATTTCACCGCACCAAGGTACGCTTTTTATTCTTTGTTCTGGAATTCAAGGTTACATGTTATCTCTCATGAATGAAGTAGATCCGTGTTTGTTGCTTCCGCTGTGTGTTTTGTATGAGATACAAAACCAGATTTTCCAACAGAGCCTCCCTCAGACCGCCTGCTAAGTGTTAAACAGAGCCTTAGCAACGTCGGGACAATTAGATTTCCTGTTAAGTAGATTTTTATCTACGTCGAGTCTTCGGACTCTTTGCTAAAAGAGCCTTATCTATGTTGGGTCCCTCAGACCTCCTGCTAAGTGTTAAACAGAGCCTTAGCTACGTCGGGTCCCTCAGATCGCCTTCTAAGCCGATCCGTAGCTACATTAAGTCCTTAGACTCTCTACTAAGAAGAGCCCTAGCTACGTCGGGTCCCTCTAACCTCCTGCTAAGTGTTAAACTGAGCCTTAGCTACGTTGGGTCCCTTAGACCTCCTGCAAAGCAAATACTTAGCTACGTGGAGTCCTCAAACTCTTCGCTAAGAGGAGCCTTAGCTACGTCGGGTCCCTCAGACCTTCCACTAAGTGTTAAACAGTGCCTTAGCTACGTCGGGAACTTTAGACCTCCTACAAAACAGATCCCTAGCTACATCAAGTCCTCGGACTCTCAATGAAGAAGAGCTTTAGCTACATCGGGTCCCTCAGACCCCCAGCTAAGTGTGAAATAGAGCCTTAGCTATGTCGGGTCGCTCAGACCGCCTGCTAGGTGTTAAACAGAGCCTTAGCTACGTCTGTTCCTTTAAACCTCTTGTAAAGCAGATCTTTACCAACGTCGAGTCCTCGAATCATTGCTAAGAAGAGTTGGGTCCCGTAGACCTCCTGCTAAGTGTTAAACAGAGCCTTAGCTACGTCGGGTCCCTCAGACCGCCTGCTAAGTAGATCTATATCTGCGCCGACTCCTCAGAATCTTTGCTAAGAAGTGCCTTAGCTACGTCTGGTCTCTTAGACCTCCTGCAAAGCAGATCCTTACCGTTGTCGAGTCCTGGGAATCTTTGCTAAGAAGAGCCTTAGCTACGTCGGGTCCCGCAGACCTCCTGCTAAGTGTTAAACAGAGCCTTCGCTACGTTGGGTCCCTCAAATCACCTGCTAAGCTGATCCTCAGCAGCCTCGAGTCCTTGGACTCTCTGCTAAGAAGTGCCTTAGCTACGTCGGGTACCTCAGAGCTCTGGCTAAGTGTTAAACATAGCCTTAGCTAAGAAGAGCCTTAGCTAAGTCCGGTCCCTCAGACCGCCTGCTTATCAGATCCTTAGCTGCGTCGAGTCCTCGGACTCTCTGCTAAGAAGTTCCTTAGCTACGTTAGGTACATCAGAGCTCCTGCTATGTGTTAAACATTGCTTTAGCTACGTCGGGTCCCTTAGACGTCAAGCAAAGCAGATCTTTAGCAACGTCGAGTCTTCGGACTCTCTGCTAAGAAGAGCCCTAGCTACGTCGAGTCCCTTAGACCTCCGGCTAAGTGTTAAACAGAGCTTTAGCTACGTCAGGTCCCTTAGAATTCCTACTAAGCAGATCCTTTGCTGCGTTGAGTCCTCGGACTTTCCGCTAAGAATAGCCTTACCTACGTCGGGTCCCTCAGACCTCCTGCTAGGTGTTAAACAGAGCCTTAGTTACATTTGGTCCCTTAGACCCCCTACAAAGCAGATCTTTAGCTACGTCGAGTCCTCGGACTTTCTGCTAAGAAGAGCCTTTGCTACGTCGGGTCCCTCAGACCTCCTGCTAAGTGTTAAACAGAGCTACAGCTACGTTGGGTCCCTTAGACCACCTTCAAAGTAGATCCTTAGCTACGTCGAGTCCTCGGACTCTCTAGTAAGAAGAGCCTTAGCTACGTTGGGTCCTCAAGACCTCCTACTATTTGTTAAACAGAGCCTTAGCTTCGTCGGGTCCCTCAGACCTTTTGCTAAACGGATCCTTAGCCACGTCGTGTCCTCGGGCTCTCTGCTAAAATGAGCCTTACCTGCGTCGGGTCCCTCAGACCTACTGCTACTTGTTAAACAGAGCCTTAGCTACGTCGGGTCCCTTAGACCTCTTGCAAAGTAGATCCTTAGCTACGTTGAGTCCTCAGACTGTCTACTAAGAAGAGCCTTCGCTACGTCGGGTCCCACAGACCCCCTGATAAGTGTTAAACAAGGCCTTAACTACGTCGGGTCCCTCAGTACGCCTGCTAAGCAGCTCCTTAGCTGCGTCGAGTCCTCGGACTCTCTGCTAAGAATAGCCTTAGCAACGTCGGGTCCTTCAGACCTCCTGCTAAGTGTTAAACAGAGCCTTAGTTACGTCGGGTCCCTTAGACCGCCTGCTAAGCATATCCTTTGCTGCGTCTAGTCCTCGGACTCTCTGCAAAGAAGAGCCTTAACTACGTCGGGTCCCTCAGACCACCTGCTAAGTGTTAAACAAGGCCTTAGCTACAATGGGTCCCTCAGACCACCTGCTAAGCAGATCCTTAGCTGCGTCGAGTCCTCGAACTCTCTGCTAAGAAGAGCCTTAGCTACGTCAGGTCCCTTAGACCCCTTGCTAAGTGTGAAACAGAGCCTTTTCTACGTCGGGTCGCTCAGACCGCCTGCTAGGTGTTAAACAGAACCTTAGCTACGTCTGGTCCCTTAGACCTCCTGCAAAGCAGATCTTTACCTACATCGAGTGCTCGGAATCTTTGCTAAGAAGAGCCTTAGCTACGTCGGGTCCTGCAGACCTCCTGCTAAGTGTTAAACCGGGCCTTAGCTAAGTTGGGTCCCTCAGACCACCTGCTAAGCTGATCCGTAGCTACATTAAGTCCTTAGACTCTCTACTAAGAAGAGCCCTAGCTACGTCGGGTCCCTCTAACCACCTGCTAAGTGTTAAACTGAGCCTTAGCTACGTTGGGTCCCTTAGACCTCCTGCAAAGCAAATACTTAGCTACGTGGAGTCCTCAAACTCTTCGCTAAGAGGAGCCTTAGCTACGTCGGGTCCTTCAGACCTTCTACTAAGTGTTAAACAGTGCCTTAGCTACGTCGGGAACCTTAGACCTCCTACAAAACAGATCCCTAGCTACATCAAGTCCTCGGACTCTCTATGAAGAAGAGCTTTAGCTACAACGGGTCCCTCAGACCCCCAGCTAAGTGTGAAATAGAGCCTTAGCTACGTCGGGTCGCTCAGACCGCCTGCTAGGTGTTAAACAGAGCCTTAGCTACGTCTGTTCCTTTAAACCTCTTGTAAAGCAGATCATTACCAACGTCGAGTCCTCGAATCATTGCTAAGAAGAGTTGGGTCCCGTAGACCTCCTGCTAAGTGTTAAACAGAGCCTTAGCTACGTCGGGTCCCTCAGACCGCCTGCTAAGTAGATCTATATTTGCGCCGACTCCTCAGAATCTTTGCTAAGAAGTGCCTTAGCTACGTCTGGTCTCTTAGACCTCCTGCAAAGCAGATCCTTACCGTTGTTGAGTCCTGGGAATCTTTGCTAAGAAGAGCCTTAGCTACGTCGGGTCTCGCAGACCTCCTACTAAGTGTTAAACAGAGCCTTAGCTACGTTGGGTCCCTCAAATCACCTGCTAAGCTGATCCTCAGCAGCCTCGAGTCCTCGGACTCTCTGCTAAGAAGTGCCTTAGCTACGTCGGGTACCTTAGAGCTCCGGCTAAGTGTTAAACATAGCCTTAGCTAAGAAGAGCCTTAGCTAAGTCCGGTCCCTCAGACCGCCTGCTTATCAGATCCTTAGCTGCGTCGAGTCCTCGGACTCTCTGCTAAGAAGTTCCTTAGCTACGTTAGGTACATCAGAGCTCCTGCTATGTGTTAAACATTGCCTTAGCTACGTCGGGTCCCTTAGACCTCAAGCAAAGCAGATCTTTAGCAACGTCGAGTCTTCGGACTCTCTGCTAAGAAGAGCCCAGCTACGTCGAGTCCCTTAGACCTCCGGCTAAGTGTTAAACAGAGCTTTAGCTACGTCAGGTCCCTTAGAATTCCTACTAAGCAGATCCTTTGCTGCGTCGAGTCCTCGGACTCTCTGCTAAGAAGGCCTTTGCTACGTCGGGTCCCTCAGACCTCCTGCTAAGTGTTAAACAGAGCCTCAGCTACGTTGGGTCCCTTAGACCACCTTCAAAGTAGATCCTTAGCTACGTCGAGTCCTCGGACTCTCTAGTAAGAAGAGCCTTAGCTACGTCGGGTCCTCAAGACCTCCTACTATTTGTTAAACAGAGCCTTAGTTTCGTCGGGTCCCTCAGACCTCTTGCTAAACGGATCCTTAGCCACGTCGTGTCCTCGGGCTCTCTGCTAAAATGAGCCTTACCTGCGTCGGGTCCCTCAGACCTATTGCTACTTGTTAAACAGAGCCTTAGCTACGTCGGGTCCCTTAGACCTCTTGCAAAGTAGATCCTTAGCTACGTCGAGTCCTCAGACTGTCTACTAAGAAGAGCTTCGCTACGTCGGGTCCCACAGACCCCCTGCTAAGTGTTAAACAAGGCCTTAACTACGTCGGGTCCCTCAGTACGCCTGCTAAGCAGATCCTTAGCTGTGTCGAGTCCTCGGACTCTCTGCTAAGAATAGCCTTAGCAACGTCGGGTCCTTCAGACCTCCTGCTAAGTGTTAAACGGAGCCTTAGTTACGTCGGGTCCCTTAGATCGCCTGCTAAGCATATCCTTTGCTGCGTCTAGTCCTCGGACTCTCTGCAAAGAAGAGCCTTAACTACGTCGGGTCCCTCAGACCACTTGCTAAGTGTTAAACAAGGCCTTAGCTACATTGGGTCCCTCAGACCGCCTGCTAAGCAGATCCTTAGCTGCATCGAGTCCTCGAACTCTCTGCTAAGAAGAGCCTTAGCTACGTCAGGTCCCTTAGACCCCTTGCTAAGTGTGAAACAGAGCCTTTTCTACGTCGGGTCGCTCAGACCGCCTGCTAGGTGTTAAACAGAGCCTTAGCTATGTCTGGTCCCTTAGACCTCCTGCAAAGCAGATCTTTACGTACATCGAGTGCTCGGAATCTTTGCTAAGAAGAGCCTTAGCTACGTCGGGTCCTGCAGACCTCCTGCTAAGTGTTAAACAGGGCCTTAGCTACGTTGGGTCCCTCAGAACACCTGCTAAGCAGATCCTTAGCTACGTCAACTCCTCAAACTCTCTGCTAAGAAGTGCCTTAGCTACGTCGGGTACCTCAGAGCTCCTGCTAAGTTTTAAACATAGCCTTAGCAACGTCGGGTCCCTGAGACCTCAAGCAAAGCGGATCTTTAGCAACGTCGAGTCTTCGGACTCTCTGCTAAGAAGAGCCCTATCTACGTTGAGTCCCTCAGACATGCTGCAAAGTGTTAAACAGAGCCTTAGCCACGTCGGGTCCCTCAGACTGCCTGCTAAGTTGATTCTAAGCTGCATCGAGTTCTCGGACTCTCCGCTAAGAATAGCCTTAGCTACGTCAGGTCCCTCAAACCTCCTACTAGGTGTTAAACAGAGCCTTTGCTACATCTGGTCCCTTAGAACTCCAGCAAAGCAGATCTTTAGCTACGTCGAGTCCTTGGACTCTTTGCTAAGAAGTGCCTTAGCTACGTCCGGTCTCTCAGACCTCCTGCTAAGTGTTAAACAAAGCCTTAGCTACGTTGGGTCCCTCAGACCACTTGCTAAGCAGATCCTTAGCTGCGTCGAGTCCTCGGACTATCTGCTAAGAAGAGCCTTTGCAACGTCGGGTCCCCCAGACCTCTTGCTAAGTGTTAAACAGAGCCTCAGACACGTCGGGTCCCTTAGACGACCTGCAAAGTAGATCCTTAGCTACGTCAAGTCCTCGGACACTCTGGTAAGAAGAGCCTTAGCTACGTCGGGTCCCCAAGACCTCCTACTATGTGTTAAACACAGCCTTAGTTTCTTCGGGTCCCTCAGACCTCTTACTAAGCGGATCCTTAGCCACGTCGGGTCCTCGGGCTCTCTGCTAAAAAGAGCCTTAGCAACGTCGGGTCCCTCAGACCTCTTGCTAATTGTTAAATAGAGCCTTAGCTACGTCGGGTCCCTTAGACCTCCTGCAAAGTTAATCCTTAGCTACGTCGAGTCCCTCAGACCCCCTGCTAAGTGTTAAACATGGCCTTAGCAACGTCGGTTCCCTCAGACCGCCTGCTAAGCAGATCCTTAGCTGCGTCGAGTCCTCGGACTCTCTGCTAAGAATAGCCTTAGATACGTCGGGTCCTTCAGACCTCCTGCTACGTGTTAGACAGAGCCTTAGCTACGTCAGGTCCCTCAGACCGCCCGCTAAGCAAATCCTTAGATGCGTCGTGTACTCGGACTCTCTACTAAGAAAAGCCTTAGCTACGTCGGGTCCCACAAACCTCCTGTCAAGCCTATTCATAGCTACGTCAAGTCGTCGGACTCTCTGCTAAGAAGAGCCTTAGCTACGTCGGGTCCCTTAGACCTCCTACAAAGCAAATCCTTAGCTACGTCGAGTCCTTGGACACTCTACTAAGAAGAGAATTAGCTACGTCGGGTCCCTCAAACCTCCTGCTAATCCGATCCTTAGCTACGTCGAGTCCTCAGACTCTCTGCTAAGAAGAGCCTTAGCTACGTCGGGTCCCTCAGACCACCTGCTAAGTGCTAAGCAGATCCTTAGCTACGTCGAGTCCTCGGACTCTCTGCTTAGAAGACCCTTAGCTATATCAGGTCCTTCAGACCTCCTGCTAAGTTTTAAACAGAGGCTCAGCTACTGTGGGTCCCTTAGACCTCCTACAAAGCAGATCCATAGCAACGTCGAGTCCTTGGACACTCTGCTAAGAAGAGCCTTCGCTACGTCGGGTCCCACAGACCTCCTGCTAAGTTGATCCATAGCTCCGTCTTGACCTCGAACTCTCTGCTAAGAAGAGCCTTAGCTACGTCTGTTCCCTCAAACCTCCTGCTAAGTGTTAAACAGAGCCTTAGCTACGACGGGTCCCTCAGACCGCCTGCTAAGCAGATCCTTAACTGCGTCGAGTCCTCGAACTCTTTGCTAGAAAGAGCCTGAGTTACGTCGGGCCCCTCTGACCTCCTGCTAAGTGTTAAACAGAGACTTAACTACATTGGGTCCCTCAAACTGCCAGCTAAGCAGATCCTTAAATGCGTTGAGTCCTCGGACTCTCTGCTAAGGAGAGCCTTTGCTACGTCGGGTCCCTCAGACCTCCTGCTAAGTGTTAAACAGAGCCTTAGCTACGCCGGGTCCCTTAGACCTCCTGCAAAGCAGATCTTTAGCTACATCGAGTCCTCGGACTCTCTGCTTACAAGACCCGTAGCTACGTCGGGTCCCTCAGACCTCCTGCTAAATGTTAACCAGAGCCTTAGCTACGTCGGGTCCCTAAGACATCCTGCAAAGCAGATCTTTAGCTACATCGAGTCCTTAGACTCTCTCCTAAGAAGAGCCTTAGCTACGTAGGGTCCCTCATACCTCCTGCTAAGTGTTAAGCATAGCCTTAGCAACGTCGGGTTCCTCAGACCTCCTGCTACGCAGATCCTTAGCTACGTCAAGTCCTCGGACACTCTGCTTAGAAAACCTTTAGCTACATAAGCTCCCTCTGATCCCTTGTTAAGTATTAAACAATGCCTTAGCTACGTCGGTTCCCTCAGACCGCCTACTAAGCAGATCCTTAGCTGCGTCATGTACTCGGAATCTCTGCTAAGAAGAGCATTAGCTACGTCGGGTCCCACAGACCTCCTTCTAAGCCGATCCACATCTACGTTGAGTCCACGGACTCTCTGCTAAAAAGAGCCTTAGCAACGTCGGGTTCCTCAGACCGCATGCTAAGCAGATCCTTAGCTACCTCGAGTACTCGGATTCTTTACTAAAAGAGCCTTAGCTACGTCGGGTCCCTCAAACCCCCTGCTAAGTGTTAAGCAGGGCCTTAGCTACTTCGGGACCCTCAGACCGCCTGCTAAGCAGATCTTTAGCTATGTCGAGTCCTCGGACTCTCTGCTAAGAGGAGCCTTAGCTACGTCGGGTCCCTTAGACCTCCTGCTAATTGTTAAACACAGCCTAAGCTACGTCGGGTCCCTCAGAACGCCTACTAAACAGATCCTTAGCTGCGTCGAGTCCTCGGACTCTCTGCTAAGAAGAGCCTTAGCTATGTTAGGCCCCTCAGACGTTCTGCTACATGTTAAACAGAGCCTTAACTACGTCGGGTCCCTCAGACTGCCTGCTAAGCAGATCCTTAGATGCGTCGTGTCCTCGGACTCTCTGCTAAGGAGAGCCTTTGCTACGTCGGGTCCCTCAGTCCTTCTGCTAAGTCTTAAACAGAACCTTAGCTACGCCGGGTCCCTTAGACCTCCTGCAAAGCAGATCTTTACCTACATTGAGTCCTCGGACTCTCTGCTTACAAGAGCCGTAGCTACGTCGGGTCCCTCAGACCCCCTGCTAAGTATTAAACCGAGCCTTAGCTACGTCGGGACCCTTAGACCTCCTGCAAAACAGATCTTTAGCTACATCGAGTCCTTAGACTCTCTGCTAATAAGAGCCTTAGCTACGCTGGGTCCCTCATACCTCATGCTAAGTGTTAAGCATAGCCTTAGCAACGTCGGGTCCATCAGACCTCCTACTACTTAGATCCTTAGCTACGTCGAGTCCTCAGACACTCTGCTTAGAAGACCCTTAGCTACATCAGCTTCCTCTGCCCCCCTGCTAATTATTAAACAGAGTCTTAGCTACGTCGAGTCCCTCAGACCGCCTGCTGAGCAAATCATTAGCAGCGTCGTGTACTCGGACTATCTGCTAAAATGAGCCTTAGCTACGTCGGGTCGCACAGACCTCCTGCTATGCCGATCCGTAGCTACGTTGAGTCCTCGGACTCTCTGCTAAGAAGAGCCTTAGCTACGTCGGGTCCCTCAAACCTCCTACTAATTGTTAAACAGAGCCTTAGCTACGTCGGGTCCCTTAGACTTCCTGCAATGTAGATCCTTAGCTACGTCAAGTCCTCGGACTCTCTACAAAGAAGAGCTTTAGCAACGTCGGTTCCCTCAGACCTCCTGCTAAGTGTTAAGCAGAGCCTTAGCTACGTCGGGCAGCTCAGACCGCCTGCTAAACAGATCCTTAACTGCGTCGAGTCCTCGAACTCTTTGCTAAGAAAAGCCTTAGCTACGTCGGGTCCCTCAGACCGCCTGCTAAGAAGATCCTTAGCAACGTCGAGTACTCGGACTCTCTACTAAAAGAGCGTTAGCTGCGTCGGGTCCCTCAGACCCCCTGCTAAGTGTTAAACAGAGCCTTAGCTACTTCGGGTCCCTCAGACTGCCTGCTAAGCAGATCTTTAGCTACGTTGAGTCCTCGGACTCTCTACAAAGAAGAGCTTTTGCAACGTTGGTTCCCTTAGAGCTCCAGCTAAGTGTTAAACCGAGCCATAGCTACGTCGGGTAGCTCAGACCGCCTGCTAAGCACATCCTTAATTGCGTCGAGTCCTCGAACTCTTTGCTAGGAGGAGCCTTAGCTATGTCGGGTCCCTCAGACCGCATGCTAAGCAGATCCTTAGCTACCTCGAGTACTCGGATTCTCCACTAAAAGAGCCTTAGCTACGTCGAGTCCCTCAGACCCCCTGCTAAGTGTTAAACAGAGCCTTAGCTTCTACGGGACCCTCAGACCGCCTGCTAAGCAGATCTTTACCTACGTCGAGTCCTCAGACTCTCTGCTAAAAAGAGCCTTAGCTACGTCGGGTCCCTCAGACCTCCTGCTAATTGTTAAACACAGCCACGTCGGGTCCCTTAGAAAGCCTGCTAAGCAGATCCTTAGCTGTGTCGAGTCCTCAGACTCTCTGTTAAGAAGAGCCTTAGCTATGTTGAGCCCCTCAAACCTCCTACTAATTGTTAAACAGAGCCTTGACTACGTCGGGTCCCTCAGACTGCCAGCTAAGCAGATCCTTAGATGCGTCGAGCCCTTGGACTCTCTGCTAAGGAGAGCCTTTGGTACGTCGAGTCCCTCAGACCTCCTGCTAAGTGTTAAACAGAGCCTTAGCTACGCCGGGTCCCTTAGACCTCCTGTAAAGCAGATCTTTAGCTACATCGAGTCCTCGGACTCTCTGCTTACAAGAGCCGTAGCTACGTCGGGTCCCTCAGACCTCCTGCCAAGTGTTAAATAGAGCCTTAGCTATGTCGGGTCCCTTAGACCTCCTGCAAAGCAGATCTTTAGCTACATCGAGTCCTTAGACTCTCTGCTAAGAAGAGCCTTAGCTACGTTGGGTCCCTTAGACCTCTTGCTACTCAGATCCTTATCTACGTCGAGTCCTCGGACACTCTGCTTAGAAGACCTTAGCTACATCAGCTCCCTCTGCCCCCCTGCGAAGTATTAAACAGAGCCTTAGCTACGTCGGGTCCCTCAGACCGCCTACTAAGCAAATCATTAGCAGAGTCGTGTACTCGGACTCTTTGCTAAGAAGAGCCTTAGCTACGTTGGGTCCCACAGACCTCCTACTATGCCGATCCATAGCTACGTTGAGTCCTCGGACTCTCTGCTAAGAAGAGCCTTAGCTACATCGGGTCCCTCAGACCTCCTGCTAATTGTTTAACAGAGCCTTAGCTACGTCGGGTCCCTTAGACTTCCTGCAAAGTAGATCCTTAGCTACGTCAAGTCCTCGGACTCTCTGCTAAGAAGAGCCTTAGCTACGTAGGATCCCTATTACCTCCTGCTAAGTGTTAAGCATAGCCTTAGCAACGTTGGGTCCCTCAGACCTCCTCCTACGCAGATCCTTAGCTACGTCGAGTCCTCGGACACTCTGCTTAGAAGACCCTTAGCTACATCAGCTCCCTCTGACCCCCTGCTAAGTATTAAACAGAGCCTTAGGTACGTCGGGTCCCACAGACCTCCTGCTATGCCGATCCATAGCTACATTGAGTCCTCGGACTTT
This sequence comes from Lithocarpus polystachyus, assembly GCA_033629205.1. Classification (NCBI taxonomy): domain Eukaryota; kingdom Viridiplantae; phylum Streptophyta; class Magnoliopsida; order Fagales; family Fagaceae; genus Lithocarpus; species Lithocarpus polystachyus. The sequence continues at coordinate 27,514,335 of CM066167.1, read as the reverse complement.
CTGCTAGGAAGAGTCTTAGCAACGTCGGGTCCCTCAGACCTCCTGCTAATTGTTAAACAGAGCCTTAGCTTCGTCGGGTCCCTTGGACTTCCTGCGAAGTAGATCCTTAGCTATGTCAAGTCCTCGGACTCTCTACAAAGAAGAGCTTTAGTAACGTCGGTTCCCTCAGACCTCCTGCTAAGTGTTAAACAGAGCCTTAGCTATGTCGGGTAGCTCAGACCGCCTGCTAAACAGATCCTTAATTGCGTCGAGTGCTCGAACTCTTTGCTAAGAAGAGCCTTAGCTACGTCGGGTCCCTAAGACCGCCTGCTAAGAAGATCCTTAGCTACGTCGAGTACTCAGACTCTCTACTAAAAGAGCCTTAGCTGCGTCGGGTCCCTCAGACCCTCTGCTAAGTGTTAAACAGAGCCTTAGCTACTTCGGGTCCCTTAGACCACCTGCTAAGCAGATCTTTAGCTATGTCGAGTCCTCGGACTCTCCGCTAAGAAGAGCCTGTGCTGTGTCGGGTCCCTCAGACCTCCTGCTAAGTGTTAAACAGAGCCTTAGCTACATCGGGTCCCTTAGACCTCCTACAAAGCATATCCTTAGCTACGTCGAGTCCTCGGACACTCTACTAAGAAGGGCCTTAGCTACGTCGGGTCACTCAAATCTCCTGCTAATCCGATCCTTAGCTACGTCGAGTCCTCAGACTCTCTGCTAAGAAGAGCCTTAGCTACGTCGGTTCCCTCAGATCTCCTGCAAAGTGTTAAGCAGGGCCTTAGCAACGTCGGGTCCCTCAGACCTCCTACTATGCAAATCCTTAGCTACATCGAGTCCTCGGACTCTCTGCTTATAAGACCCTTAGCTACATCAGGTCCTTCAGACCTCCTGCTAAGTTTTAAACAGAGGCTCAGCTACTTCGGGTCCCTTAGACCTCCTGCAAAGCAAATCCTTAACAACGTCGAGTCCTTGGACTCTCTGCTAAGAAGAGGCTTCGCTACGTCGGGTCCCTTGGACCCCCTGCTAAGTATTAAACAGAGCCTTAGCTATGTCGGGTCCCTTAAAACGCCTGCTAGGCAAATCCTTAGCTGCGTCGTGTCCTCGGACTCTCTGCTAAGAAAAGGCTTAGCTACGTCGGGTCCCGCAGACCTCCTACTAAGGCGATCCATAGCTACGTCGATTCCTCGGACTCTCTGCTAAGAAGAGCCTTAGCTATGTCGGGTCCCTCAAACCTCTTGCTAATTGTTAAACAGAGCCATAGCTACGTCGGGTCCCTTAGACTTCCTGCAAAGTAGATCCTTAGCTACGTCAAGTCCTCGGACTCTCTACAAAGCAGAGCTTTAGCAACGTCAGTTCCCTCAAACCTCCTGGTAAATGTTAAACAGAGCCTTAGTTCCGTCAGGTCCCTCAGACCGCCTGCTAAGCAGATCCTTAGCTGCAACGAGTCCTCGGACTCTCTGCTAAGAAGAGCGTTTGTTACGTCGGGTCCCACAGACCTCTTGCTAAGTGTTAAACAGAGCCATAGCTACGTCGTGATGAGAATCAACAAGCTTTCAAGGATCCATTGCAAGTTCCCGTTGGGCCTATTGCTAGAGCAAGATCCAAGAATATCAAAGAAGCACTTAACAGGCTGATTCAAGAGATTTGGGCTGATTCTGTCGCAGGATATTCTAGGCGGGGCCCAAAGGAAGATAAAGGCATAATAATTTTAATCCAAGCTATTGAGGGCTGATCTGACTTAATTGGGCGCTATTTATGGCATGGAATTATGGCTGATTGACTTTCCAGCTCTAAATCAGTTAATAGATACTTTTCCTAATTTAGATCTTCTAATTTTGGACCAGATCTTCATTAAT